>SZWC01005298.1:47591-67468 GCA_023375785.1 Penium margaritaceum
CAATGCCTTGACAAAGTTGGCATGTGCCACTGACCATGACCACAAAGTTTACCAAGTGACTACCTTCTAGGAATCGTAACACTAGTCAGCCACAGTCAAGGTGCCCAATCACAGTTTAGATGTACTAGGCATGACCTTGCAGGTATAAGCAAGGTAAAACAACGGTGGCTTGGCACAGCTATTGTGCGCAATGCCTTGAAAAAGTTGGCATGTGCCACAGACCATGACCACAAAGTCTACCAAGTACTTTAGATGGCTATAAATCATAACACGCGTCAGCCAAGGGCAGAGTGTCCAATCACAGTGCAGATATACTCGATATGACCTTGCAGTTATAAACAAGGCAGAATACTGGTGGCTCGGTGTGGCTATTGTGTGCAATGCCTTCACAAAGTTGGCATGTGCCACTGACCATGACCACAAATGTATCCAAGTGACTTTTACATTTATTGATCATAACACGAGTGAGCCACGGTCAGAGTGTCCAATCACAATGCAGATGTACTAGGCATGATTTTGCACGTTCAAACAAGGTAGAATACTGGTGGCTCGGAATGGCTATTTTGCGCAATGCCTTGACAATGTTGGCATGTGCCACTGACCATGACCACAAAGTTTACCAAGTGATTGTAACTTCTACAAATCGTAACACGAGTCAACCACGGTCAGAGTGCCCAATCACAGTGCACATCTAATATGCATGACCTTACAAGTATAAACAAGGTAAAAAACCGGTGGCTTGGCACGGCTATTGTGTGCAATGCCTTGATAAAGTTGGCCTGTGCCACTGACCATGACCACAAAGTTTACCAAGTGACTTGAACTTCTACAAATTGTAACTTGATTCAGCCACAGTTAGAGTGCCCAATCACAGTTCAGATGTACTAGGGATGACCTTACAGGTATAAACAAGGTAAAAAACCGGTAGATTGGAACGGCTATTGTGCGCAATGCCTTGACAAAGTTAGCATGTGCCACTGACCATGACCACAAAGTTTACAAAGTACCTTAAACAGCTATGAATCATAACACGAGTCAGCCACGGTCAGAGTGTGCAATGCAGATATACTAGGCATGACCTTACAGGCATGAACAAGGTAGAATACTGGTGGGTCGGTGTGGCTATTGTGTGCAACACCTTGACAAAGTTGGCATGTGCCACTGACCATGACCACAAATGTATCCAAGTGACTTTTACTTCTATTAATCGTAACACGAGTCAGCCACGGTCAGAGTGTCCAGTCACAGTGCAGACATAGTAGGCATGATCTTGCAGGTGGAAAAAAGGTAGAATACTGGTGTCTCAGTCTGGCTATTGTGCGTAATGCCTTGAAAAAGATGGCATGTGCCACTGACCACAAAGTTGTCCAAGTGACTTTAACTTCTACGAATCGTAACACGAGTCAGCCACAGTCAGAGTGCCCAATCACAGTTCAGATGTACTAGGCATGACCTTGCAGGTATAAACAAGGTAAAGAACCGGTGGCTCGGCACGGCAATTGTGCGCAATGCCTTTGCAAAGTCGGCATGTGCCACTGACCATGACCACAAAGTTTACCAAGTACCTTTAAACGGCTATGAATCATAACACGAGTCAGCCACGGGCATAGTGTCCAATCACAGTGCTGATATACTGGGCATGACCTTGGAGGTATAAGCAAGGTAGAATACTGGTGGCTCGGTGTGGCTATTGTGCGCAATGCCTTGACAAAGTTGACATGTGCCACTGACCATGACCACAAATGTATCCAAGTGACTTTACATCTATTGATCATAACCCGAGTCAGCCACGGTCAGAGTGTCCAATCACAGTGCAGATGTACTATGCATGATCTTGAAGGTTCAAACAAGGTATAATACAGGTGGCTCGGAATGGCTATTGTGCGCAATGCCTTGACAATGTTGGCATGTGCCACTGACCATGACCACAAAGTATACCAAGTGACTTTAACTTCTATGAATTGTAACACGAGTCAGCCACGGTCAGAGTGCCCAATCACAGTGCACTTTAATATGCATGACGTTGCAAGTATAACCAAGTAAAAAAAACCTGTGGCTTGGTACGGCTATTGTGCGCAATGCCTTGACAAAGTTGGCATGTGCCACTGACCATGACCACAAAGTTTACCAAGTACCTTACACAGCTACGAATCATATCACGAGTCAGCCACGGTCAGAGTATCCAATCACAGTGCAAATATACCGGGCACCTCCTTGCACGTATAAGCTAGAATACTGGTGGCTCGGTGTGGCTATTGTGCGCAATGCCTTGAAAAAGTTGGCATGTGCCACTGACCACGACCACAAATGCATCCAAGTGAGTTTTACTTCTATTGATCATCACACAAGTCAGCCATGGTCAGAGTGCCCAATCATATAGCGGATGTACTAGGCATGATCTTGAAGGTGCAAACAAGGTAAAATACCGGTGGCTCGGTGTGGCTATTGTGCGCAATGCCTTGAAAAGGTTGGCACGTGCCACTGACCACGACCACAAAGTATACCAAGTGACTTTAACTTCTACGAATCATTACACGCGTCAGCCACGGTCAGAGTACCCAATCACAGTGCAAATCTAATATGCATGACCTTGCAGGTATAAACAGGGTAAAAAACCGGTGTCTTGGCACGGCTATTGTGCGCAATTCCTCGACAAAGTTGGCATGTTCCACAGACAATGACCACAAAGTTTACCAAGTGACTTTAACTTCTACGACTTATAACACGAGTCAGCCACAGTCAGAGTGTCCAATCACAGTGCAGATATAGTAGGCATGACCTTGCATGTGCAAACAAGGTAGAACACTGGAGGCTCGGTGTGGCTATTGTGCGCAATGCCTTGACAAAGTTGGCATGTGCCACTGACCATGACCACAAAGTTTTACCAAGTGACTTTAACTTCTACGAATCGTAACAATAGTCAGCCACAGTGAAGGTGCCCAATCACAGTTTAGATGTCCTAGGCATGACCTTGCAGGTATAAGCAAGGTCAAAAAAGGGTGGCTTGGCACGGCTATTGTGCGCAATGCCTTGACAAAGTTGGCATGTGCCACTGACCATGACCACAAAGTCTACCAAGTACTTTAAATGGCTATTAATCATAACACGCTTCAGCCACGGGCAGAGTGTCCAATCACAATGCACATATACTTGGCATGACCTTGCAGGTATAAACAAGGTAGAATACTGGTGGCTCAGTGTGGCTATTGTGCGCAATGCCTTGAAAAAGTTGGCATGTGCCACTGACCATGACCACAAGTGTATCCAAGTGACTTTTACATTTATTGATCATAACACGAGTGAGCCACGGTCAGAGTGTCCAATCACAGTGCACATGTACTAGGCATGATCTTGCACGTTCAAACAAGGTAAAATACTGGTGGCTCGGAATGGCTATTGTGCGCAATGCCTTCACAATGTTGGCATGTGCCACTGACCATGACAACAAAGTTTACCAAGTGATTTTAACTTCTACGAATCGTAACACGAGTCAACCACGGTCAGAGTGCCCAATCACAGTGCACATCTAATATGCATGACATTGCAGGTATAAACAAGGTAAAAACCGGTGGCTTGGCACGGCTATTGTGCGCAATGCCTTGACAAAGTTGGCATGTGCCACTGACCATGACCACAAAGTTTACCAAGTGACTTTAACTTCTACAAATCGTAACTTGATTCAGCCACAGTTAGAGTGCCCAATCACAGTTCAGATGTACTAGGCATGACCTTACAGGTGTAAACAAGGTGAAACACTGGTGGCTTGGAACGGCTATTGTGCGCAATGCATTGACAAATTTGGCATGTGCCACTGACCATGACCACAAAGTTTACCAAGTACCTTAAACAGCTATGAATCATAACACGAGTCAGCCACGGTCAGAGTGTCCAATCACAGTGCCGATATACTAGGCATGACCTTACAGGTATGAACAAGGTAGAATACTGGTGGGTCGGTGTAACTATTATGTGCAAGGCCTTGACAAAGATGGCATGTGCCACTAACCATGACCACAAATGTATCCAAGTGACTTTTACTTCTATTGATCATAACACGAGTCAGCCAGAGTCAGAGTGTCCAATCATAGTGCAGATATAATAGGCATGATCTTGCAGGTGCAAACAAGGTAGAATACTGGTGGCTCGGTGTGGCTATTGTGCGCAATACCTTGACAAAGTTGGCATGTGCCACTGACCATGACCACAAAGTTTGCCAAATGACTTTAACTTATTCAAATCGTAACACGATTCAGTTACAGTCACAGTGCCCAATCACAGTACAGATGTACTAGGAATGACCTTGCAGGTATAAACAAGGTAGAAACCCGACGGCTTGGCACGGCTATTGTGCGCAATGCCTTGACAATGTTGGCATGTGCCACTGGCCATGACCACAAAGATTACCAAGTACCTTAAACGACTATGAATCATAACACGAGTCAGCCACGATCAGAGTGTCCAATAACAGTGCAGATATAATGGGCATGACCTTACAGGTATAAACAAGGTAGAACAGTGGTGGCTCGGTGTGGCTATTGTGTGCAAGGCCTTGACAAAGTTGGCATGTGCCACTGACCATGACCACAAATGTATCCAAGTGACTTTTACTTCTATTGATCGAAACACGAGTCAGCCACGGTCAGAGTGTCCAATCACAGTGCAGATATAGTAGGCATGATCTTACAGGTGCAAACAAGGTAGAATACTGGTGTCTCGCTGTGGCTATTGTGCGCAATGCCTTGACAAAGTTGGCATGTGCCACTGACCATGACCACAATGTTTACCAAGTGACTTTAACTTCTATGAATCGTAACATAAGTCAGCCACAGTCAGAGTACCCAATCAAAATTCAGATGTATTAGGCATGACCTTGCAGGTATAAACAAGGTAAAAAGCCGGTGGCTTGGCACGGCTATTGTGCGCAATGCCTTGACACAATTGGCATGTGCCACTGACCATGACCACAAAGTTTACCCAGTACCTTAAACGGATATAAATCATAACACGAGTCAGCCACGCGCAGAGTGTCCAATCATAGTACAGATATACTGGGCATGACCTTACAGTTATAAACAAGGTAGAATACTGGTGGCTCGGTGTGGCTATTGTGCGCAATGCATTGACAAAGTTGGCATGTGCCACTGACCATGACCACAAATGTATCCAAGTGACTTTTACGTCTATTGATCATCACACGACTCAGCCACGGTCAGAGTGTCCAATCACAGTACAGATGTACTAGGCATGATCTTAGAGGTTCAAACAAGGTAGAATACTGGTGGCTCGGAATAGTTATTGTGCACAATGCCTTGACAATGTTGGCATGTGCCACTGATCATGACCACAAAGTTAACCAAGTGACTTTACCTTCTACGAATCGTAACACGAGTCAACCACGGTCAGAGTGCCCAATCACAGTGCACATCTAATATGCATGACCTTTCAGGTATAAACAAGGCATGAAACCGGTGGCTTGGCATGCCTATTGTGCGCAATGCCTTGACAAAGTTGCCATGTGCCACTGACCATGACCACAAAGTTCACCAAGTGACTATAACTTCTACAAACCGTAACACAAGTCAGCTACAGTCAGAGTGCCCAATAACAGTTCAGATGTACTAGGTATGACCTTACATGTATAAACAGGGTAACAAACCGGTGGCTTGGCACGGCTTTTGTTCGCAATGCCTTGACAAATTTGGCATGTGCCACTGTCCATGTTCACAAGGTTTACCAAGTACCTTAAACGGCTATGACTCATAACACGAGTCAGCCACGGTCAGAGAGTCCAATCACAGTGCCGATGTACTAGGCATGATCTTGTAGGTACAAACAAGGCAGGGTACTGGTGGCTCAGTGTGGCTACTGTGTGCAATGCCTTGAGAAAGTTGGCATGTGCCACTGACCATGACAACAAATGTATTCAAGTGACTTTTTTTTCTATTGATTATAACACAAGTCAGCCATGGTCAGAGTGTCCAATCACAGTGCAGATGTACTAGGCATGATATTGCAGGTAAAAACAAGGTAGAATCCTGGTGTCTCAGTGTGACTATTGTGTGCAATGACTTGACAAAGTTGGCATGTGCCACTGACCATGACCACAAAGTTTACCAAGTGACTTTAACTTCTACGAATTGTAACACGAGTCAGCCACATTCAGAGTGCCAAATCACAGTGCACATCTAATATGCATTTCCTTGTAGGTGTAAAAAGGAAAAAAACCGATGGCTTGGCATGGCTATTGTGCGCAAGGCCTTGACAAAGTTGGCATGTGCCACTGACCATGACCACACTGTTTACCAAGTACATGAAACGGCTATGAATCATAACACGCGTTACCCACGGTCAGAGTGTCCAATCACAGTGTAGATGTACTAGACATGATCTTGAAGGTACAAACAAGGTAGAATACTGGTGGCTCGGTGTGGCCATTGTGTGCAATGCCTTGACAAAGCTGGCATGTGCCACTAACCATGATCACAAAGTTTACCAAGTGACTTTTGTCAGAAATGAAGTCTTGACAAAAGAAGAAAACAATATCAAACGTCGATCTCAAGAACGACTCAAGTCCACCGACGGAGCCACCTTGTCTAAACGGCTCTCTGGTCAGGCGACCGTTCGGATCCGTCAGTCAAGTTATCCCCTGATAAAGTGACACCTGTCACCCACGTCCGGCTAGTGGAAAGAAGCCGTTGCCTTGCTCATTTTTCCTGTGCTGACCTTTTATACCGAGGATGTTCATTCCCTTGAGTTAACCAGAACAGTTCTACTCATCCTGTCCCCCTTTGGTTCCGCGACTTTGCCGCCATGTCTTCGCTCTGCTCGCTCCTTGCATTCTTTGTCTTCGCCAGCACCTCTCAAAGCTTCGCTCCGTCACTCTCGCTCCTTCGCTCAACTCTCATACTCTGCCAACCATCACTCATCTCGACAGCTCTCTTTCTCACATCAACCGTCTACCTCAGCTATCTTGCCTCTTAGCTTCTATTCGCTTCCGCGACTAACTCCTCGGACCGCCCTCGCCTACGTCACTTTGCTGACGTATTCTTGCGTGTTGTGACGCTTCTGCTTGCTTCTGCCGTTGCTGTTCTCGTGCTTGCATTCTTCTGACATGGTATCAGAGCATCAGGCAACATCACCTGGTGCCTTAGAATTGCGTCATTACTCTGCCGCCATCTCTCCTCCAACTCTGCTCACATTCATCTGTCGTTGCTGCCGTCATGCTGTGCCTCTCCGCTTCGTCCAGAGCTGACATCAACAGCCCTGCCTGACGAGTTTTCCATGCTGAAGAAACGCCTCGTCATCCCAAGGAAGCCCTGCACCCATCTGCGCGCCCGTGGCCAACTACCGGTGACATGTCGCCCATATCAGCTGCAAGCAACTCTCCAGCCGCCGTCTGCTGTCAACTACCAAGAAGATTCCTGCCGCCCGCCATCTGCTGCCCCTCATCACATCTGCCTCCATAAGCATCTCCTCCTCTTTCATCCTGCCTTATAAGCCTCATCTGCCCCTCCTCGCCGTCATCCTCAGCCCGCCCGCGTCCATCATCTCGAACCGCTCTCTCGCATCGCCTCCTCGCCTCGTCAACAGCTATATCCAAAACTGCCGCCGTCATGATATCGGACACCACCAGTCTTCCTGCTCCCATTTCCAAGCCAACTAGGGAACAAGCCGTCAATATCCTGACATCAGCGGTCCAGTGGACCTGCCCGCTGCCTGACTCCCTCTGCCGCAGCCACCTTCTTCCAGCTGACAGGATATCGGACACCACCAGTCTTCCTGCTCCCACTTCCGAGCCAACTGGAGAACAAGCCATCACTCTCCTAAACGCAAGAAGAAGTGGTTGCGTCACTCCATCTCCTTGCCGCGATGCGCCTCATCGCATCTTCCTCCGCCTACATCACTCCCTACCTCTCCTATTCAGCATCATCATCAGCATTCTGCTTCATCCTCGTCTGCCCCCTTCTCCTCCTCACTCCAGTCTCCTGAGCTCCATCAGCTGCCCGTTCCTGCCTCATCTCGGCCTCTCCATCATCAGTATCCTCCACGCCGCGCCTGCATCAATCATCATCATCAGCATCATCCCTTCACGCACGTGGTTCCTTCCCTGCGCCCACTCATCAATCAATCGCTTCCTCCGCTTCCACAAATTGTCTTCAACTCGGCACAAGGATCCGCCCGGTCGCATCGCCCATTCCGCGACGACCTGCGCCCACGCTGAATACATCCGCAGCGTACGTGGTTTGCCCCTACGCCCACTCATCAATCAATCATTTCCTCAGCTTCGCAATCGCTTCCAGCTTTGCACAGGATTCGCTCGGTCGCATCGCCCATTCCGCGACGACATGCGCCCATGCCGGATACATCCGCAGCGCACGTGGTTCGCCCCTGCGCCCACTCATCAATCAATCATTTCCTCAGCTTCGCATCGCTTTCAGCTCGGCACAAGGATCCGCCCGGTTGCATCGCCTTTTCCGCGACGACCTGTGCCCATGTCGAAACTTCCTGCAGCGCACGCAGTTTGCCCCTACGCCCACTCACAAATCAATCGTTTCCTCGGCTTCGCATCGCTCTCAGCTTGGCACAAGGATCCGCTTGGTCGCATCGCCTTTTCCGCGACGACCTGCGCCAACGCCGGTACTTCCTTCAGCGCACGCGGTTTATCCCTGTGCCAACTCCATTATCTATCACTCCTCCTCTGTCATCCGCTTCCGCTCTGCTCGGCATACGGATCCGTTTTGTTGTATCGCCCGTTCCACGACGATCTGTGCCCACTTATTCATCTGCTGTCTTCACTTTCCTCCGCTTCGGTCTTGATATCGCTCTTCCCGCAGTACAACAGTCCGCTCCGTTGCATCACCACCAGCCCTCCTACAAAGACTGACTGGCCTCATCTTTCTACTCCTCTCCTTTCAATCAGCTGTCAACACTCCTTTTCCTCCATGGAAGAGGAACGACGCACCATTCTCATATACAACGAAGTCGCCTCCCTCACTGACAACATTTCCCCACTCTGCTTTGCACCCAATGGGAGTCACAACTGTGATCGATGGCGCCGCCAACTGCGGCGTGAAATCGCCACATTGGACATATATGGATGTAATCTCCTTGATGTGCTACAAAATGTTGGAAGCAGAGAAGCCCGCAGGACTACACGTGGAAGAAGGGAGTACGGCATTGCCCAAACTCAACTGCGAGGACTCCTCTACATGAGCACATATGACGAATTTCACCTTATCATTTCAGAACATCGTCATCAGGCTGTCTTCCAGACCATACAAGCTCTCAGGGACTACTGCTCAAGTAGAGGAGCTGAACCCCCTGATCCTCATCCAGCTGCCCTTAACCCTCCCCCATACAGTGAACTCCTGGAGGAATGACGATTCTAGCTGCAGTCATTCATCAAAAATCACAAGAGAATGGAGGAAGAAGCAGAACTTCGAGCCATCGAAGAACGGCCTCATACTCCCCAATCTCCAACATCCTCTAATGGGGTAGAATACTGGGAGCGCTACTACCCTTGATCTTCTCTGCCCGCTTATCTCTTGTCAAGCTTCAAGGGGGGTGTCAGAAATGAAGTCTTGACAAGAGAAGAAAACAATATCAAACGTCACTCGTAATAACGGCTCAAGTCCACCGACTGAGCCACCTTGTATAAACGGCTCTCTGGTCAGGCAACCGTTCGGATCCGTCAGTCAAGTTATTCCCTAATAAAGTGACACCTGTCACCCACGTCCGGCAAGTGGAAAGAAGCCGTTGCCTTGCTCGTTTTTCCTGTTCTGACCTTTTCTACCGAGGATGTTCATTCCCTCGAGTTAACCAGAACAGTTCTACTCATCCTGTCTCCCTTTGGTTCCGCGGCTTCGCCGTCGTGTCTTCGCTCTGCTCGCTCATCGCATTCTTTGTCCTCGCCAGCACCTCTCAACACTTCGCTCTGTCACTCTCGCTCCTTCGCTCAGCTCTCATACTCTGCCAACCATCACTCATCTCGACAGCACGCTTTCTCACATCAACCGTCTACCTCAGCTATCTCGCTTCTCAGCTTCTATCAGCTTCCGCGACTAACTCCTCGGACCGCCCTCGCCTACGTCACTTCGCTGACGTATGCTTGCGTGTTCTGACGCTTCTGCCTGCTTCTGCCGTTGCTGTTCTTGTGCTTGCATTCTTCTGACAACTTTAACTTCTACAAATCGTAAGACGAGTCAGCCACGATCAGAGTGCCCAATCATAGTACACATCTAACATGCATGACATTGCTGGTATAAACAAGGTAATGAACCGGTGGCCTGGCACGGCTATTGTGCGCAATGCCTTGACAAAGTTGGCATGTGCCACTGACCATGACCACAAAGTTGACCAAGTACATTAAACGGATATGAATTATAACACGAGTCAGCCACGGTCTGAGTGTCTGATCACAGTGCAGATATACTGGGCATGACCTTACAGGTATAAACTGTTAGAAGAATGAAGGCATGAGAGCAGCAGTGGCTGAAGCAAGCAGAAGCGTTTGAACAAGCACAAGGCCCTCACCGAAGTGACGTAAGCGAGAGCGGTACCGAGGAGTTAGTCTTAGAGTTTGATAGGGGCCAAGATCAGGTAGAGAGAGAGAGGGAGAGGGAGCCTGAGAGTAAAATGAGGGACGACTGGTTGCGGACTGAGCGAAGGAGCGAGAGTGACAGAGTGAAGAGTTGAGAGCTGTGAGAGGCTAGCGAAGGCAGGAGATGCGAAGTACGAGCAGAGCAAAGACACGGTGGTGAAGTCGTGGAACCAAAGGGGAACATGATGGGCAGAACTGTTCTGGTTAACTTGAGGGAATGAACATCCTCTATATAAAAGGCAGAACAGAACTAACGAGCGAGACAATGGCTTCTTGCCGCTAGCCGGACGCGGGTGACAGGTGTCACTTTATTAGGGGATGACTCGGTCGAGTGTCCGTTGGTCAGTCGGTGACCGTTGACGGATTCTTCGGAGCTATCACCGAGGTGGTTCGTGCAGAAGCTGAACCTTTATTGGGAGTATTCCCTCGAACATCCCAGTGAGGTACCATGACCTGGTTGTGGTCATCTTTGCTTTGTTCTGACACCCCCCATGAAGATGACCACACACATTTATTCATGAGTCTGTCTCTGAGGAGGGAGTCCTTGAGAATGCCGGCGGGAGTGGTAGTCGAGTGAGTAGAGGTTGAGGTGGAAAGGGTGGAATTTCCGCCAGGGTGATCTGCTGTGGGTTGTTGGTGGTGAGATGAGGAAGCACATATCCTTGGTTGCAGCGTTGCTCGATGGTGTCGAGGACCGACTGTAGTGTTTCCACACCAAGAGTATGTGCTAGAAGAATGTCATGGAATGCAGGGTCAGTGGAGAGGTAAAGGATGCCAAGTATCATCTCTTCTGCGCTGAACCACAACCACCAGTAGCGTTCTAGTGAGGTGATGGTGGGATTCTGGGCTTGTGTTTGTCTGAGAAAAGGCTGAAAGTGCAAGAAGTCATCTGGCTTGGGGTTAAGAGGGACAACACAATGAATAATGAGTAGACAAAAGTCTTTCCATTATGCATAGTTGTGTTGCCCGCGGTCGTTGAGATAGAGGATGCTGGAGGTGGGGATGAGAGGTGCGATGATGCAGAGAGCTAGATGCATTCATGGGGGCATCGTGCGGTTGGCAGGACGTAGCTGGCAGGTGCGGATGAGTATTGTGGGGGAGGGCAAAAGTTGCTGGAAGAGGTAGTGGAGCAGAGCTGATGGTGTTGGAATGGAAAGGGGAAGGGCTGATGAAGCGG
Source organism: Penium margaritaceum (assembly GCA_023375785.1). Lineage (NCBI taxonomy): Eukaryota > Viridiplantae > Streptophyta > Zygnematophyceae > Desmidiales > Peniaceae > Penium > Penium margaritaceum. The sequence continues at coordinate 59,369 of SZWC01005298.1, forward strand.
CACTGATGTGACTGAGCGGAGTCCTGTTTTGAGCGGAGGGGCTGAGCTGATGATGAGCGGCAAAATGATGCAGATGGAGTGGGCGCAGGGGCGAACTACGTGCACTGCCGAAGTTTCGGCGTGGATGCAGGTCGTGACGAAGCGAGCGAAGCGACCGGGCGGATCCTTGTGCCGAGCTAACGATACTGGAGCGATCAAAAGAAGGTGGAGACGGCTGACAAGTGAGTGGGCGCAGGGGCAAAACCACGTGCGCTGCAGATTAGGAGTAGAATGCGGCAAGGGGAAGGCAGGAGCCAACACGCTGCGAGAAATCTGCTGCCAGCTTGGGTGCAGGCTGATGCGAGGCGGGCAGCGAGCTCGTGCAGGTCCTTGTGCTGGTCACAGATGCGGATGCTGGGAAGGCGGAAGTTGATGAAACAAGAGTGGGTGCAGGGGCGAAACGATATGCGCTGCGGGAGCTTTTGGTGCAGGGTGCAGTTCGTCGCAAAAAGGGCGATGTGACCGGGTGGATCCTTGTGCCAATCTGATGCGGAAGCAAAGCAAAGAAGGCACAAGCAATGAATGGTTGAGTGGGCGCAAGGGCGGAACCACGTGCGCTGATGATGAAGGCTGAGGCGAAGGCGGTGCGGATGATGTTGAGGGCGGCTCGAAGAAGACCGATGAGGAGGGGTGAGGACAGGAGAGGAAGGTGGTAATGACACAAGGATGAAAGAGGGGAAGGCTGGTGATGATGAGGAGAGCGTCCGAAGGAGAAGGATGGAGGGTGCGAGCGGCAGAGGATGGTGGCGGGGTGGGAAGCACATGCGAGGCAACCGAGTACTCCGCTAATCAGGAGAGTGACGGCTTGTTCCCCAGTTGGCCCAAGACCGACGGGCAGAAAGACCGGTGGTGTCCGATATCCTGGCAGCTAGAGGAAGTCAGTTGCAACAAAGAAAGTCATATGGCGAGCAGGGGCACTGGCCCGCTGATGTCAGGGGAGTGACGACTTGTTCCCCCGTTGGCTCGCAATGGGTGCAGGAAGACTGGAGGTGTCCGAGGAGTTAGTCGCGGAGCTTGATAGGGGCCGAGATGAGGTAGAGAGGGAGGGAGAGGGAGCCTGAGAGTAAAATGAGTGATGACTGGTTGCGGAGTGAGCGACGGAGCGAGAGTGACAGAGTGAAGAGTTGAGAGCTGTGACAGGCTAGCGAAGACAGGAGATGCAAAGTACGAGCAAAGCGGAGACACGGCGGCGAAGCCGTGGAACCAGAGGGGAACAGGATGGGCATAACTGTTTTGGTTAACTTGAGGGAATGAACATCCTCTGTGTAAAAGGCAGAACAGAACTAAAGAACGAGACAACGGCTTCTTGCCGCTAGCCGGACGTGGGTGACAGGTATCACTTTATTAGGGGATGACTCGATCGAGTGTCCGTTGGTCGGTCGGTGACCGTTGACGGATTCTTCGGAGCTATCACCGAGGTGGTTCGTGCCGAAGCTGGACCTTTATTGAGAGTATTCCCTCAAACATCCCTGTGAGGTACCATGACCTGGTTGTGGTCATCTTCGCTTTACTATGACATAAACAAGGTAGAATACTGGTGGTTCGGTGTGGCTATAGTGCGCAATGCATTAACAAAGTTGGCATATGCCACTGACCATGACCACAAAGTTTACGAAATGACTTTAACTTCTACAAATTGTAACATGAGTCAGCCACATTCAGAGTGCCCAATCACAGTGCACATCTTATATGCATGACCTTGCAGGTATAAAGAAGGTAAAAAACCAGTGGCTTGACACGGCCATTGTGCGCAATGCCTTGACAAAGTTGGCACGAGCCGCTGACCATGACCACACTGTTTACCAAGTACCTTAAACGGCTATGAATCATAACACGCGTCACCCACAGTCAGAGTGTCCAATCACAGTGCAGATGTACTAGGCATGATCTTGAAGGTATAGGCAAGGCAGAATACTGGTGGCTCGGTGTGGCTATTGGGCGCAATGCCTTGACAACATTGGCATGTGCCACTGACCATGATCACAAAGTTTACCAAGTAAGTTTAACATCTACAAGTCGTAACACGAGTCAACCACGGTCAGAGTGTCCAATCATAGTACACATCTAACATACCTGACCTTGCTTATATAAACAAGGTAAAAAACCGGTGGCTTGGCACGGCTGTTGTGCGCAATGCCCTGACAAAGTTGGCATGTGCTACTGACCATGACCACAAAGTTTACCAAGTACATTAAACGGCTATGAATCATAACACGAGTCAACCACGATCAGCGTGTCCAATCACAGTGCAGATATACTGGGCATGACCTTACAGGTATAAACAAGTTAGAATACTGGTGGCTCGGTGTGGCTATTGTGCACAATGCCTTGACAAAGTTGGCATGTGCCACTGACCATGACCACAAAGTTTACCAAGTGTCTTTAACTTCTACAAATCGTAACACAAATCAGCCATGGTAAGAGTGCCCAATCACAGTGCACATCTAACATGCATGATCTTGCAGGTATAAAAAAGGTAAAAAACTGGTGGCTTGGCACGGTATTGTGCGCAATGCCTGGACAAAGTTGGCATGTGCCACTGTCCATGACCACAAAGTTTACCAAGTACATTAAACGACTATGAATCATAACACAAGTCAGCCACAGTCTGAGTGTCCAATCAAAATGCAGATGTAATGGGCATGACCTTGCAGGTATAAACAAGGTAGAATAATGGTGGATGGGTGTGGCTATTGTGTGCAATGCCTTGACAAAGTGGGCATGTGCCACTGACCATGACCACAAATGTATCCAAGTGATTTTACTTCTATCCATCATAACACGGGTCAGCCACAGTCAGAGTGTCCAATCACAGTGCACATGTGACATGCATGACCTTGCAGGTAGAAACAAGGTAAATAACTGGTGGCTTGGCACGGCTATTGTGCGCAAAGCCTTGACAAAATTGGCATGTGCCCCTGACCATGATCACAAAGTTTACCAAGTGACTTTAACTTCTACGAATCGTAACACGAGTCAGCCACGGTCAGAGTGCCCATTAACAGTGCACATCTCATTTGCATGACCTTGCAGGTATAAACAAGTAAGAAAACTGGTGGCTTGGTCCGGCTATTGTGTGCAATTCCTTGACAAAGTTGGCATGTGCCACTGACCATGACCACAAAGTTTACCAAGTACCTTAAACAGCTATGAATCATAACACAAGTCAGCCACAGTCAGAGTGTCCATTCACAGTGCAGATATCCGGGGCATGACCTTACAGGTATAAACAAGGTAAAATACTGGTGGCTCGGTGTGGCTATTGTGTGCAATGCCTTGACAAAGTTGGCATGTTCCACTGACCATAACCACAAATGTGACCAAGTGACTGTTACTTCTATTCATCATAACACAAGTCAGCCACGGTCACAGTGTCCAATCACAGTGCAGATGTACTAGGCATGATCTTGCAAGTGCAAACAAGGTAGAATACTGGTGGCTCGGTGTGGCTATTGTGCGCAATGCCTTGACAAAGTTGGCATGTGCCACTGACCATGACGATAAAGTTTACCAAGTGACTTTGACTTCTACCAATCATAACACGAGTCAGCCACGGTCAGACAACCCAATCAAAAGGCACATGTAATATGCATGACCTTGCAGGTATAATCAAGGTAAAAAACCGGTGGCTTGGCACGGCTATTGTGCGCAATGGCTTGACAAAGTTGGCATGTGCCACTGACCATGACCACAAAGTTTACCAAGTACATTAAACGGCTATGAATCATAAAACAAGTCAGAAACAGTCAGAGTGTCCAATCACAGTGCAGATATACTGGGCATGACCGTACAGGCATAAACAAGGTAGAATACTGGTGGCTCGGTGTGGCTATTGTGCGCAATTCCTTGACAAAGTTGGCATGTGCCACTGACCATGACCACAAATATATCCAAGTGACTTTTACTTCTATTGATCATAACACAAGTCAGCCACGGTCAGAGTGTCCAATCACAATACAGATGTACTAGGCATGATTGTGCAGGTACAAACAAGGTAGAATACTGCTGGCTCGGTGTGGCTATTTTGCGCTATGCCTTGACAAAGTTGGCATGTGCCACTGACCATGACCACAAATGTATGCAAGTGACTTTTACATCTATTGATCATAACACGAGTCTGCCACGGTCGGAGTGTCCAATCACCGTGCACACCTAATATGCATGACCTTGCAGGTATAAACAAGGTAAAAAACCGGTCACTTGGCACGGCTATTGTGCGCAATGCCTTGAAAAAGTTGGCATGTGCAACTGACCATGACCACAAAGTTTACCGAGTACTTTAAATGGCTCTGAATCATAACACGAGTCAGCCACGGGCAGAGTGTCCAATCACTGTGCAGATATACTGGGCATGACCTTGCAGGTATAAAACAGTGTAGAATACTGGTGGCTCGATGTGGCTATTGTGCGCAATGCCTTGACAAAGTTGGCATGTGCCACTGACCATGACCACAAATGTATCCAAGTGACTTTTACATACATTGATCATAACATGAGTCAGCCACGGTCAGAGTGTCCAATCACAATGCAGATGTACTGGGCATGATCTTGCAGGTTCAAGCAAGATAGAATACTGGTGGCTCGGAATGGCTATTGTGCGCAATGCCTTGACAATGTTGGCATGTGCCACTGACCATGACCACAAAGTTTACCAAGTGATTTAAACTTCTACGAATCGTAACATGAGTCAACAACGGTCAGAGTGCCCAGTCACAGTGCACATCTAATATACATGACCTTGCAGGTATAAAAAAGGTAAAGAACCGGTGGCTTGGCATGGTTATTGTGCGTAATGCGTTGACAAAGTTGGCATGTGCCACTGACCATGACCACAGAGTTTACCAAGTGAATTTCACATATACAAATCGTAACACAAGTCAGGCACAGTCAGAGTGCCCAATCACAGTTCAGATGTACTAGGCATGACCTTGCAGGTATAAACAAGGTAAAAAACCGGTGGCTTGGCACGGCAATTGTGCGCAATGCCTTGGCAAAGTTGGCATGTGCCTCTGACCATGACCACAAAGTTCTCCAAGTACCTTAAACGGCTCTGAATCATAACACGAGTCAGCCACGGTCAGAGTATCCAATCACAGTGCAGATATACAGGACATGACTGTACATGTATAAACAAGGCAGAATACTGGTGGCTCGGTGTGGGTATTATGTGCAATGCTTTGACAAAGTTTTCATGTGCCACTAACCATGACCACAATGTAAGAAGAATGCAGACACGAGAACAGTGGCAGCAGAAGCAGGCTGAAGCGTCAGAACACGCAAGCATACATCAGCGGAGTGACGTAGGTGAAGGCGGTCCGAGGAGTTAGTTGCGGTAGGCCAATCACAGTGCAGATACATCAGCGGAGTGACGTAAGTTGATAGAAGCTAAGAGGCGAGATAGCTGAGGTAGGCGGTTGATGTGAGAAAGGAGTGCTGGATAGATGACAGATAGTTGGCCGATTATGAGAGCTGAGCAAAGGAGCGAGGGTGACGGAGCAAAGCGTTGAGAGGGGCTGGCAAAGACAAGGAATGCCAGAAGCAAGCAGAGCGAAGACACGGCGGTGAAGCCGCGGAACCAAGGGGGAACAGGATGAGTAGAACTGTTCTGGTTAACTCGAGGGAATGAACATCCTCGGTATATATCGACAGAACAGGACAAAGACACGTGCAACGGCTTTATTTCCACTAGCCGGACGTGGATGACAGGGGTCATTTTATTAGGGGATCACTTCACCCGTTGCAGAACGGTCGGATGATCAGAGAGCTGTTCAGTCAAGTTGGTTTGGATGGAGTCTTGAACCTTTTTCTGAGACTCGGATTTCTCCGAGGGTAGGAGAGGTGAGGCTGGTTCTCACTTATTTCCGACACTCCCCCTTAACCGGACTCATCAGGATCTTTAAGTCGCTTTGATTCTCATCCTCCGAGGAGACAACTGGAGGGACCTCCGGTCTTCTTCTTGGAGGAGGAGGTCTTGGGAGTCGATGAGGTCTGGGAGCAGATGTCGGGATCTTAGATGGCACCAGTCCTATTGGCCGAGTGACTGGTATTGTAGGATCGTTGAGTGGTCTTGGCCTCCCTCTTGAGCATTGCAATCCAATCTTGCAAATGATTCTGATAATGGAGTATTTGTGTGATTGGATGATGTAGTGGAAGGTTTTGTCTGCGATGATGTAGAGGAGGGCTCGGACCTGGTGCGTGACGTAGAATTAATATCCCCAGTATGTTTGATCTGGACGATGCATGAAGGGGCTATCTTGTCGTGGATATTCTCGCTCATCGCTCACGAGGGCAAGACAAGAGAACCATCATAGAACGATGTTGGAAGTGGTTGAACCAAAGGCGTCGTGCCAGACACCAAAGTTGGTGGTGTCATCTTCATTGAAGTAGAGGAGTGGAAGTCTCTGTGCGAGAACTATTGTGGGCCACCATGCAGCATGATTTGGAAATTCTCCTGTTGCAAATATGGTTTTCATTCTTTTGAAGGGTGGTTGGTCCACGCTTTTTTTCAGAGCGGGCGGTGCGAGTTAGGAGTTGAGGTGGCTGATGACCGAGTGGGTGCTGGGACAAAGTTGAATGTGTGGCAGGCACGTTTCGTTGCGAGTGCAGATTGTTGCGTACGACAGGTGATGACGGTGAAGATGGAGGAATGATGGATGATTTGAGTGGGTGCAGGGATGGGACCTCGTTCGCTGCGGATGTTTTTGGCGTGGGCGCAGGTCATCGCGGAATGTGCGATACGACCGAGCGGATCCGTATGCCGACCAGAGGATGATGCGGATGACGGCGGAAAACGATTGATGACGGAGTGGGCGTAGGGGCGATACCACGTGCGTGACAGATGTTTTCGGCGTGGGCGCAGGTCGTCGCAAAAAAGGCGATGCGACCGGTCGGATCCTTGTGCCGAGCGCATGATGAAGACAGAGGATGACTGAGGATTAATGGATGATGGAGTGGACGCAGGGGCGAGCCGCGTGCGCTTGAAGGAAGTTTTCGGCGTGGGCGTAGGTCGTCGCAAAACAGCGATGCGACCAGGCGGATCCTTGTACCGAGCGATTGCTTAAACGGAGGCTGATGATGATGGAGTGGGCGCAGGGGCGAACCGCGTGCGCTGAATAAGTTTCGGCGTGGGCGCAGGTCGTCACAAAAGGGCGATGCGACCGGGCGGATCCTGTGCCGAGCTGGATGATTGCAGAAGCTGAGGAAGCGATTGATTGATGAGTGGGCGCAGGGGCGGAACCACATGCGCAAAGAGATGATGCTGATGAGGATGATTCAAAGCGAAGGCGGAGTGGAGGATGCTGATATTGAGGACAGATGGACTGATGAGGCAAGAGCGGGTGGCTGATGGAACGGAGGAGACTGGAGTGAGATGGAGGAGAGATGATGAGGGCAAGTGAAGATGAAGACTGAAGGCTGATGATGATGAAGGAGGCGGGAGACAGGGAACGACGTGAGCGGAGAGAGCCGAGATGAGACGCGGTGCGCCAGGTGGGCAGAGCGACACAACTACTTCTTCTGCGTTCAGGAGAGTGACGGCTTGTTCCCCAGTTGGCTCAGAAGTAAGAGCAGGGAGACTGGTGGTGTCCGATATCCTGTCAGCTAGAAGAAGTTGGCTGCGGCAGAGGGAGTCAGGCAGCGGGCAGGTCCACCGGACCGCTGATGTCAGGAGAGTGACGGCTTGTTCCCCAGTTGGCTTGGAAGGGGGAGCAGGAAGACTGGTGGTGTCCGATATCCTGACGGCGGCAGTTTTGGCTGCAGCTGTTGACGAGGCGAGGAGGCGATGCAAGAGAGCGGTTCGACATGATGGACGCGGGCGGGCTGAGAATGACGGCGAGGAGGGGCAGATGAGGCTGATAAGGTAGGATGAAAGAGGAGGAGATGCTTGCAGAGGCAGATGTGATGAGGGGCAGCAGATGGTGGGTGGCAGGAAGCTTCTTGGTAGTTGACGGCAGATGGCGGCTCGAGAGTTGCTTGCAGCTGATGTGGGCGACAAGTCACCGGTAGTTGGCAACGGGCGCGGAAATGGGTGCAGGGCTTCCTTGGGATGACAAGGCATTTCTT
>SZWC01005298.1:86921-142655 GCA_023375785.1 Penium margaritaceum
GTTTACCAAGTGACTTTAACTTCTACGAATCGTAACACAAGTCAGCCACGGTCAAAGTGCCCAATCACAGTGCACATCTAATATGCATGACCTTGCAGGTATAAACAAGATAAAAAACAGGTGGCTTGGCACGGATATTGTGCGCAATGCCTTGACAAAGCTGGCATGTGTGTCAGAGAAAAATACAAGGGTCACACGGTTCGTGTGCACTTACTGGGATACCCCCTCGGTGAGATTTTGTCCACCTCGTGTGCCGCAGCTCCCGAACCAGAAAAATACTCGAATACCCAGCTGCGAGAGGATTCACCTCCTCGGTGCGATAATCCTAACGGCTCACCGGCCACAGTTCTGCGCGCAGCTCAACCAGCTGTCATTACTGTTCGCCAACGTACGTGCGAGCCACCGCACGATGACCTGCACCGCACCAAGCACCGACCACGACACCATGCGGTTTGGTACCCACTACAAGCCAAACTGACGATCCACCTTGTCTCCACCAAGGAGGAGGGGCCCTCCGATGATCAACGTGCAAGAACCACGATCCGAGTGGCATCACCATGCGGCCCCAAAGCCACCTAGCAGCAGCAGCAGAAGCATGGTGTTTCCAGCAGCACAGTTTGCATCGCCCAGCATACGTGGGCTTGCTCACCTCTAGTCCTAAGCTAGGCCTAGCTAGTACTTAGGAATAACCTTGTATTCTTGTTTCCCGCCTCAATTATATCAATCATCATTTCTTCCATCGCTTCCGCTGTCGCTTCCGTTCCACTTTTCCTCCGCTTGGTGACTGCCTCTTTCCCATCGTTTCCGCTCCGTGTCCAGCTTCTCCCATTTTCCTAACATGGTATCAGAGCCTAAAGATCCTTCGACCTGACCCTCGCTCGCCCCTCCCATGGCACTTTCCCACTCTCGCCTTCTGCGCTTCTTGCGCTCCCTCCCTTCTTCTTCAAGCTTTGTTCCGTCTTTGCCTTCTCTCGCTTGCGGGTGGCTGTTGTGCCTTTTCCTGCATTCGTACTTCACTCTGCCCTCTGATACCCTGTCAGACTGCCTCGCATCATGGCCCTATTCTCTGAAGAATAGTTCCGCTGGCTTCATGACTTCTACGCCGGCCGTATTTCCGGTCCTCCTCCAACACCGCCCTCTCCTCCGCCGCCAGATGTCCTATCCATGCTCTTTCCCACCATCACATATGCAGCTCCCCCACCACCATCCATCGCCTCTCAGCCACTACCTCGCTACGTGCATCCTGTCCCTCACTCCGATCTTCCAGTACCTCCAACTCCTTCACTGGCCTCCTCCAGCAGCACCTCCACTGATAACGTCATGAGTGACGTCAGCCCCTCTGAACCATTGCTTGCGGATTCGGAATCACCAACTCACGCTCCACCATCTGACCCGCCTGTTTCACCTCCATGCAGTGCCATCATCCTGCAGGAATCCCTCAATGCTCCCGCTCAGCCCATTCCACCATCACCACTACCACCAGAAGAGTTCGAGCCACCTTCCCTTCCTCGCTCCTCTCCGCTGCCGTTCTGCTCCGTCCCTCCTGGTTTCCTACCATCACCACCACCACCAGCAGAGCTCGAGCCGCCTTCCCTCCTTCGCTCCTCTCCACTGCCATTCTGCGCCATCCCTCCTGGCTTTCCACCTCAACCATCTGGCACCATGACCAAGGCTGACTCCTTTGCTCTCCTTCCTCATGCTACCGCACCACCACCACAACAGCTTGACAAGTGGCCACCGTCGCTCCCATTCCAGGAGATCCCCCCTGGGTTTGCTCTCTCTCTTGCAACACCTGGATCGCACACGCTGCTGTCCCCATAATCATCCGCTCAGCCTACCTCTCCGAACCTCCCAGAGCCCTCACTCTACCGTCACCCCTTTCTCTCCCCCGCTCAATAACCTCGTCTTGCCCCTCACGGGAGCAGCACCACACCTACACTGGAACTCTTCCTCCTTCCTGCCTCTCTCTGCTCTTCTCCTTCCCTCAACTCCTTCTCATTTCTCTCTCTCATCAAGACTTTGGTCCCTTCCAGTGCTCCTCCTGAACACACCTTTTCCTCGTCCCACTCTGACCCCGGTTGTTTACCTCTACCTTCAGCTGGCCCTCTCCCAGCTCCCCTTGCACCCCGGGTATCCCCAGATCTGCCGCAGTGGTCCCATGGGTTTACACCTCCTTTTTCCCGCCTACTCTGGACCATGGCGGTTGCTGTGACACTCTCCTCTCAGTTCCTTTCCTGCAACTCCTGTGCGTGCTCAGAAGCCCGCAATTCTCACAACACTTCATCTTCTCACGTGTTTCACCGTGTGCCCTTGCGGGTGGCTGTCAGAGAAGTATATAAGGGTCACACGGTTCGTGTGCACTTACTGGGATACCCCCTCGGTGACATTTTGTCCACCTCGTGTACCGCAGCTCCCGAACAAGAAAAATACTCGAATACCCAGCTGCGAGAGGATTCACCTCCTCGGTGCGATAATCCCAATGGCTCACCGACCACGGTTCTGCGCGCAGCTCAATCAGCTGTCATTACCGTTCGCCAACGTACGTGCGAGCCACCGCACGATGACCTGCACCGCACCAAGCACCGACCACCGCACCACGCGGTTCGGTACCCACTACAAGCCAAACTGACGATCCACCTTGTCTCCACCAAGGAGGAGGGGCAATCCGACGATCAACGTGCAAGAACCACAATCCGAGTGGCATCGCCATGCGGCCCCAAAGTCACCAAGCAGCAGCAGCAGAAGCATGGTGTTTCCAGCAGCACAGTTCGCATTGCCCAGCATACGTGGGCTTGCTCACCTCTAGTCCTAAGCTAGGCCTAGCTAGTACTTAGGAAGAACCTTGTATTCTTGTTTCCTGCCTCAATCATATCAATCATCGTTTCTTCCATCGCTTCCGCTGTCGCTTCCATTCCACTTTTCCTCCGCTTGGTGACTACCTCTTTCCCATCGCTTCCGCTCCGTGTCCAGCTTCTCCCACTTTCATAACAATGTGCCACTCACCATGACCACAAAGTTTACCAGGTACCTTGAAGGGCTATGAATCATAACACGTTTCAGCCACCGTCGGAGTGTCCAATCACAGTGCAGATAGACTGAGCATGACCTTACAGGTATAAACAAGGTAAAGTACTGGAGGCTCGGTGTTGCTATTGTGCGCAATGCCTTGACAAAGGTGGCATGTGCCACTGACCATGACCACGGGTTTATCTAAGTGATTTTTACTTCTATTGATCATAACACGAGTCAGCCATGGTCAGAGTGTCCAATCACAGTGCAGACGTACTAGGTATGATCTTGCAGGTGCAAACAAGGTTTAAAGAATGGTGGCTTGGTGTGGCTATTGTGCACAATGCCTTGACAAAGTTGGCATGTGCCACTGACCATGACCTCAAAGTTTACCAAATGACTGTAACTTCTACAAATCGTAACACGAGTCAGCCACCGTCAGAGTGTCCAATCACAGTGCACATGTAATATGCATGACCTTGCAGGTATAAACAAGTTAAAAAACCGGTGGCTTGGCACGGCTATTGTGCGCTATGCCTTGACATAGTTGGCACGTGCCACTGACAATGACCACAAAGTTTACCAAACACCTTAAACGGCTATGAATCATAACACGAGTCAGCCACGGTCAGAGTGTCCAATCACAGTGCACATGTAATATGCATGACCTTGCAGGTATAAACAAGTTAAAAAACCGGTGGCTTGGCACGGCTATTGTGCGCTATGCCTTGACATAGTTGGCACGTGCCACTGACAATGACCACAAAGTTTACCAAACACCTTAAACGGCTATGAATCATAACACGAGTCAGCCACGGTCAGAGTGTCCAATCAGAATGCAAAAATACTAGGCATGACCTTACAGGTATAAACAAGGTAAAACACTGGTGGCTCAGTGTGGCTGTTGTGCGCAATGCCTTGACAAAGATGGCATGTGTCTCTGACCATGACCACAAATGTATCCAAGTGACTTTGACTTCTATTGATCATAACACGAGTCAGCCATGGTCAGAGTGTCCAATCACAGTGCAGATGTACTAGGCATGATCTTGCAAGTGCAAACAAGGTAGAATACTGGTGGCTCGGTGTGGCTATTGTACGCAATGCCTTGACAAAGTTGGCATGTGCCACTGTGTCAGAAGAATGTAGACGCGAGAATAGCAACATCAGAAGCAGGCAGAAGCATTAGAATATGCAAATGTACGTTAGCAGAGTGACGTAGGCGAGAGCGGTCCAAGGAGTTAGTCACAGATGTTGATAGAGGCCGAGACGCGGGGTAGCCGAGGTGGGCAAGTTGATGTGAGAGAGTACTGGCAAGATGAGTGATGGTTGACGGAGTAAAAGAGCTGAGCAAAGGAGCGAGAGTGACGGAGTGAAAGGGCTGAAGGGGGCTGGCGAAGATGGGAAATGCGAAGGGGAGCAGAGCGAAGACATGGCAGCAAAGCCGTGGAACGAAAGGGGGAACAGGATGAGCAGAACTGTTCTGGTTAATTGTGGAGGGAATGAACATGATCCATATGTACTACAGAACAGATAGGACAGGAAACATGTATGACGGCTTCTTCTGCACTAGCCGGACGTGCTTGCGGTGATTCCGCTTATTAGGGGACGTCTCGGTAGGAGGGCCGTTGGTCGGTTAAGGACCGTTAACGGCTAGTGAATGATGACCGAGGTGGTTCTGACCGGAGTTGAGCCATTATTGAGCACTCGGAGTATCCCGAGGGTGGGATGTACCTTGTCGGAGTCATATTTTCTGACAGCCCCCTTGAGTCCGACAAGGTGGAGAGTAATGATTGCCTTTTAGAGGGCAATGAGGTCTTGTTGACGTTGTCTCGTTGGGGGTGTTTCCACTCGATGGAGGGATCTGATGATCTCGTGGCAGAGGTTTGGATTCCACGCTGATGCAACTAGAGTGTGCCACATCGCTGCCACCGGGGTTACTTCATTGATGATTCTATGGTAGGCAGGATGGGTGGTGTGGTGAAGGCATTTTTGATGTCTCAGAGGGTTGTTCTGTAGGCCCTTGGAGGAATGTCAGGGTTGTCGTAGACTCCTTCCAAGAAGAGGGAGAGTTGAAACCCATGAAGAAATGACTGTTTTGTGTGGATATGTATGCCACCATACCAGTCGTGGGTGTTTTCTCCGAACTGATCGAGCTTTGGGATGTGTGTCCGATCGAGGGCACAAACGGCCATGTTGGCATGGCAAGTTGTGAGTAGAGGGAAGGAGATAGCGTTTTGGGCTGCTGTGTGACTTTGGCACGGCTCGAGTTTTGGCGTGAGTGTGTAGCAGTTTGTTGCTGAGTGAGGAATGTATCTAGGCGATCCTTGTGCCGAGCTGAAAGTGATGCGGATGGTGAGGAACGGTTGATGATGGAGTGGGCGTAGGGGCGAAACCACGTGCGCTGCAGAATTAGGGGAGTAAGATGCGGCGAGGGGAAGGCAGATCCCAATGCGCCGCGATAAATTTGCTATAAGCGTGGGTGCAGGCTGCTGCGGAAGTGGGCAGCTAGCTCGTACAGGTCCTTGTGCCGATCACAAATGCTTGATGATGATTGCTGAAGCGGAAGCCGATGATGATGGAGTGGGCGCAGGGACGAGCTGCGTGCACAGAGGGCGTGGGCGCAGGTCATCGCGGAAAAAGGCGATACGACCGGTGGATCCTTGTGCCGAGCTGGAATCGATGCGGAAGCGGAGGAAATGATTGATGGATGAGTGGGCGCAGGGGCGGAACCACGTGTGCTGTGAAGTTTTGGCATGGGCGCAGGTCGTCACGACTCGAGCGATGCGATGGGGCGGATCCTTGTGCCGAGTTGAAAGCGATGCGGAAGTGGAGGAATCAATGGATGGATGAGTGGGTGCAGGGGCGGAACCACGTGCGCGATGAAGCGATGCTGATGCTAATGATTAGTTGGAGGGCGGCGTGGACGATGCTGACGGCGGAAGGATGGCAGTGGGGCAGGAACGGGCAACTGATGGAGTTGAGAAAATTGAAGCGAGGAGGAGGAGGAGCTGAAGGAAGTAGATGAGAATGATGTGAGGAGGCGGCTCGGAAGATGTTGATGACAGACAGATGGCGGTGGTGCAGGATCAGGTGGCTGACAAATCTGAGGAGGCATTGGAGCCGGGATGGCTGGGATGGCTAATGGAAGGAGATGAGGATGACGCGAAGGATGAGGATGGATGACGATGCGGACAGAGAAGGGTAGACGCAGTCAGATGCAGGAGAGATGAGAGGCGACGCGGCAGAAGGTAGAGCGACACATCACTTCTTCTACTTTAAGGAGAGTGACGGCTTGTTCCCCAGTTAGCTCGGAAATGGGAGCAGGAAGACCGGTGGTGTCCGATATCCTGTTAGCTCGAAGATATTGGTTACGAGAGAGGGAGTCACGCAGCGAGCAGCGGCACCAGACCGTTGATGTCAGGAGAGTGACGGCTTGTTCTCTAGTTGGCTCAGAAATAGGAGCAGGAAGACTGGTGGTGTCCGATGTCCTGACAGTGGCAGTTTGGTTACTGCTGCTGACGAGGCAAGAGGGAGATGCGAGAAGGCGACTCGAGATGATGGATGCGAACGGACCGAGGATGGCGGCGAGGAAGTGGCAGGTGACTTTGGCTATGCAAGCTGCAAGAGGAGGAGATGTTTGTGGAATCGGAGGCAATGACGGGAAGTTGACGGCAGACGGCGGGAAGCTTCTTGGTAATTGGCGGCGGACGGCGGCTTAGAAGTAGCTTGCGACCGAGGTGGGCGAAACGTCACCGGCAGTTAGCCACGGGCACGGAAAATGGGTGCAAGGCCTTCTTGGGACGACGAGATGTTTCTTCAGCGCAGAGGGCTTGGTAGGCAGTGCTGCTGATGTTGGCTGCTGGCGAAGCTGTTAGGCGAGGGACGACGGTAGCGGTGGTAGGAGAATGCGATTTGACACAATGAAACAAAGGTGACAGCAAAGCAATGACGCAGTTACGGGACTCCAGGTGATGTCACTTGAACCTCTGATACCATGTCAGAAGAATGTAGATGCAAGAATAGCAACAGCACAAGCAGGCAGAAGCATTATAGCATGCAAATGTACATTAGCAGAGTGACGTAGGCGAGAGCGGTCCAAGGAGTTAGTTGCAGATGTTGATAAAGGCCAAGACGCGGGGTAGCCAAGGTGGACAAGTTGATGTGAGAGAGTACTGGCAAGAAGAGTGTTGTTTGACGGAGTCAAAGAGCTGAGCAAAGGAGTGAGAGTGACGGAGCAAAGGGCTGAAAGGGACAGGCGAAGACAGGAAATGCGAAGGGGGAGCAAAGTGAATGCATGGCGGCAAAGCCACGGAACCAAAGGGGGAACAGGATGAGCAGAACTGTTCTGGTTAATTGTGGAGGGAATGAACATCCTCCATGTGTACTACAGAACAGATAGGACAGGAAACATAGATAACGGCTTGTTCTGCATTAGCCGGACGTGCTTGCGGTGATTCCGCTTATTAGGGGATGTCTTGGTAGGAGGGCCGTTGGTCGGTCAAGGACCGTTAACGGCCGGTGAATGATGACCGAGGTGGTTTTGACTGGAGTTGAACCATTATTGAGCACTCGGAATATCCGGGGGGTGGGATGTACCTTGTTGGAGTCACATTTTGTGACAAACTGACCATGACGACAAAGTTTACCAAGTGACTTTGACTTCTACAAATCATAACACGAGACAGCCGCGGTCAGAGTACCCAATCAAAGTGCACATCTATTATGCGTGGCCCTGCAGGTATAATGGCGATAGAATACAGGTGGCTCGGTGTGGCTATTGTGCGTAATTCCTTGACAAAAATGGCATGTACCACTGACCATGACCACAAATATATCCAAGTGACTTGTACTTCTATTGCTCATAACACGAGTCAACCACGGTCAAAGTGTCCAATCACAGGGCAGATGTATTAGGCATGATCTTGTGGGTACAACCAAGGTAGAATACTGGTGGCTTGGTGTGGCTATTTTGTGCTATGCCTTAACAAAGTTGGCATGTGTCACAGACCATGACCACAAATCTATGCAAGTGACTTTTACTTCTATTGATCATAACACGAGTCAGCCACGGTCAGAGTGTCCAATCACAGTGCAGATGTACTAGGCATGATTGTGCAGGTGCAAACAAGGTAGAATACTGGTGGCTCGGATTGGCTGTTGTAAGCAATGCCTTGACAAAGTTGGCATGTGTCACTGACCATGACCACAAATGCATGCAAGTGACTTTTACTTCTATTGATCATAACACGAGTCAGCCACGGTTAGAGTGTTCAATCACAATGTAGGTATACTGGGCATGAACGTGCAGGTTTAAAAAGGTAGAATACTAGTGGCTCCGTGTGGCTATTGTGCCCAATATCTTGACAAAGTTGGCATGTGCCGTTGACCATGACCACAAAGTTTACCAAGTGACTTTAACTTCTAGGAATCGTAACATGAGTCAGCCACGGTCAGAGTGCCCAATCACAATGCAGATCTAATATGCATGACCTTACAGGTATAAACACGGTAAACAACCAGTGGCTTGGCATGGCTATTGTGCGCAATGCCTAGACAAAGTTGGCATGTGCCACTGCCATGACCACAAATTTTACCAAGTACCTTAAACGGATATGAATCATAACACCAGTCAGCCACAGTCAGAGTGTCCAATCTCAGTGCAGATATACTAGGCATGACCTTAGAGGTATAATCAATGTAGAATACTGGTGGCTCGGTGTGGCGATTGTGTGCAATGCCTTGACAAGTTGGCATGTGCCACTGATCATGACCACAAGTGTATCCAAGTGACTTTTACTTATTTTGATCATAACACGAGTCAGCCACGGTCAGAGTGTCCAATCACAGTGCAGATATAGTAGGCATGATCTTGCATGTAAAAACAAGGTAAAATACTGGAGGCTCGGTGTGGCTATTGTGCGCAATGCCTTGACAAAAATGGCATGTGCCACTGACCATGACCACAAAGTTAACCAAGTGACTTTAAGTTCTACGAATCGTAACACGAGTCAGCCACAGGCAGAGTGTCCATTCCCAGTGCAGATATACTCGGCATGACCTAACAGGTATAAACAAGTTAGAATACTGGTGGCTCGGTGTGGTTATTGTGCGCAATGCCTCGACAAATTTGGCATGTACCACTGACCATGACCACAAATGTATCCAAGTGACTTTTAAGTCTATTGATCATAACATGAATCAGCAACGGTCAGAGTGTCCAGTCACGGTGCTGATGTACTAGGCATGATCTTGCAGGTTCAAACAAGTGAGAATACTGGTGGCTCGGAATGGCTATTGTGTGCAATGCCTTGATAATGTTGGCATGTGCCACTGACCATGACCACAAAGTTTACCAAGTGATTTTAACTTCTACAAATCGTAACACAAGTCAACCACGGTCAGAGTGCCCAAACACAGTGCACATCTAATGTGCATGACCTTGCAGGTATAAACAAGGTAAAAAACTGGTGGCTTGGCACGGCTGTTGTGCGCAATGCCTTGACAAAGTTGGCATGTGCCACTGACCATGACCACAAAGTTTACCAAGTGACTTAAACTTCTACAAGTCGTAACACGAGTCAGCCACAGTCCGAGTGCCTAATCACAGTTCAGATGTACTAGGCATGACTTTGCAGGTGTAAACAAGGTAAAAAACTGATGGCTTGGCACGGCTATTGTGCGCAATGCCTTGACAATTTTGGCATTTACCACTGACCATGACCACAAAGTTTACCAAGTACCTTAAACGACTATGAATCATAACACGAGTCAGCCACAGTCAGAGTGTCCAATCAAAGTGCAGATGTACTGGGCATGTCCTTACAGGTATAAACAAGGTAGAATACTGGTGGCTCGGTGTGGCTATTATGTGCAAGGCCTTGACAAAGTTGGCATGTGCCACTAACCATGACCACAAATGTATCCAAGTGACTTTTACTTCTATTGATCATAACACGAGTCAGCCACAGCCAGAGTGTCCAATCACAACGCAAATATAGTAGGCGTGATCTTGGACATGCAAACAAGGTAGAATACTGGTGGCTCGGTGTGGCTATTGTGCGCAATGCCTTGACAAAGTTGGCATGTGCCAGTGACCATGACCACAAAGTTTACCAAGTGACTTTAACTTCTACAAATCGTAACACGAGTCAGCCATTGTCAGAGTGCGCAGTCACAGTTCATATGTACTAAACATGACCTTGGAGGTTTAAACAAGGTAAAAAAACTGGTGGCTTGGCACGGCTATTGTGCGCAATGCCTTGACAAAGTTGGCATGTGCCACTTGTTGTTCCTTAGTCACGTGGCCTGAGGCTCCGGTCTAGAAAACAGCGCTGACACAATGGCAACTGCCGACCGTCCAAGGGAATTTCACCCAAGGATCACGATCACCCCCAAGGAATTAACTATGCCTCTGGTGAGACCTAGCTACCCAGGTGCGTTCGCTCAAGGTCTTAGGGGCTCCCGCCCTCTAAGCCTTCTTCTTCCTTGGTGTGAGAGCCCAACAAATTAAGTCAGCACTCTCACACGAGCAAGATTACAACCA
Source organism: Penium margaritaceum (assembly GCA_023375785.1). Classification (NCBI taxonomy): domain Eukaryota; kingdom Viridiplantae; phylum Streptophyta; class Zygnematophyceae; order Desmidiales; family Peniaceae; genus Penium; species Penium margaritaceum. The sequence continues at coordinate 97,477 of SZWC01005298.1, forward strand.
CCTTAGCAGTTCATATCAAGCTCAGTCTCAAGCGCACAGCTCAAACAAGAGACATCAAGTGAAGGAGTAGTTGAGACAATGGCAAGTACAAGGCATAAATAGCTAAGGAGTGCCTTTGGCAGCCGAAGCGCACGCGCCTCGGCTAACCCGAAGCGCGCGCGCCTCGGCCGATGTCACTCCTTAAATTAAGGAGGTCATCCCCTCAATCAGGGAAGACATCCCCTGATCCAAGGCACATCTTGCATCTTCCAATCCGACCGTTGGATCTGCCCGAAACTTGGACAGCTGACAGTTTGACACCTGCTCTTTCCATCGGTACGGTCAGATTGACAATCTGAATAGCCATCATGAGAAAAACCCAGGGGACTTATCCTTGAACAAGGACAGTGCATGCCTGGTCTGTTGGACCGGACCCAGGGGACTTGCTCCACATGAGCAGTGCATGCCTGGTCCGTCCACTACTTGCCAATTCTGGAGACTAGTGGCCAAGGGGCATTCAAATAACAACAATCTCTCCCTTGCACCTCTGGCCACTTGTTCTCTCTTCAGTCTTCGTCACTTACGCTCTTCATGCCGATACCCTGTCTTCCTGCAAGGTGGAGATCTCGGTGAAGGGGTTTTGTCAGCATGTCTGCCCGGTTGAGCTTGGACGCAACGTGCTCAAGCTCCAGCACTCCCTTAGCGACCAGGTCGCGACTGAAGTGGTACCGAACTTCGATGTGTTTTGTCCTCCGCGTCAAGGTGCCATTTTTGGACATGTCGATGGCAGACTTGTTGTCCACCTTGACTACCGTTGCGGCCGATTGAGGTGCTCGTATCTCTTGGAGCAGGCTACGCAGCCACATTGTCTCCTTGCACGCTTCCGCTAGAGCAATGTACTCTGCTTCGGCAGTAGAGAGGGAGACGCGGTCCTGCTTACGGCTTGCCCATGACACGGCTCCTCCGTTCAGCACGCACACATAGCCCGACGTGGACTTGCGGTCGTCGACATTCCCAGCCTAATCTGCATCGGTATACACCATGAGCCGCAAGGAGTCCGACTGTGGCACCCCACCGTACTGGATGCCCAAGTGCCGCGTGCCCTTCAGGTAGCGAAAGATCTGCTTCACTGCTTGCCAGTGTTGTGGCCCAGGGTTGGCCACATACCTGCTCACCTGCCCCACAGCGTGGCAGATGTCGGGGCGAGTCGCGACCATCGCGTACATTAGACTGCCCACGGCAGACTGATATGGCACGCCTGCCATGTCGACCTGCTCTGCTTTGTTGGTAGGAGCGGCACCTGAGGTGAGGATGCAATCTGCTGCCATGGGGGTGCTGACGGATTTGCAGTCCTCCATGTCGTACCGCTTGAGGATGTGATCAATGTATTTGGTCTGGCTGAGCCTGATGGTGCCGGCTGAGCAATCCCGCGTGACACTGATGCCTAAGTAGTACTCAAGAGGTCCCAGGTCCTTCATCTGGAACCGGCTGCTCAGCTGCATCTTGATGTTCTTTAGCAGCTTTGTCGATGATGCGCAGATGATGAGATCATTGACGTAAAGAGCCACCAAGACGAGGCCATCCTCGTCCTCTCGTACGTACATACTAAGGTCGTTCTCGCAGTGACCGTATCCGGACCCCTCCATGAAGGCGTCCATCTCCTTGTACCAGCACCTTGGGGCCTGTTTCAGCCCATACAATGACTTGTCGAGCTTACAAACTTTTCCAGGTGGTGCATCCACCCCCTCAGGCACCTCCATCAGGACTTCTTTGTCAAGCTTTCCATAGAGAAATGCAGTCCTGACATCCATCTGGTGAACCTCTAAGTTCTTGGCTGCTGCTGTTGCGAGGAGAGAACGGATCGTTGCAAAGGTGACGACGGGCGCGTACGTCTCATCGTACTCGCTCCCCGGCCGCTGCGCAAAACCCTTGGCCACCAGCCGCGCCTTGTGGCGGTCGATGGTCCCATCCTGCTTCAGCTTCTTGACCATGACCCACTTGCACCCTACAACGTGAGCGCCAGCGGGCCGGTCCACCAGTTTCCATGTACTGTTCTCCTTGTGCGAGGCCAACTCGCTTTCGATGGCGGCCTTCCACTTGGCCCCATCCGGTAGAGCAAGTGCTTCTGCCACTGTGGACGGCTCTCCTTGAGCCACAAAGGCGTAACTCAGACCAGTCCACTCACCAGTTGTAGCATCATACTGTCGTGGTGGGATAGATAAGCGCGAGCTGCGTCTTACTGTCTGATGCTGCGACGGCTGCTGTTGTTGCTACTGCTGCTGCTGCTCTTGCTGCTCCGGTTCTCTTACCACAGACTCTCCCTCAGTGGAAGAGTCCTCATCATTAGAGGAGGTGGAATCTGAATCAACATCAGAGTCCTCTGTTGCGACTCTCCCTGAAGCTACCACTCCTCTTGCTTCTGTTGCCTTGTTGCTGCTCCACCCCTGTGGTGCCTCATCACCTGTCTCTAGTAAAACCAGCCATTCACCCGGTTTGNCAAGGATGGTTTGGTTGAGCCGTTCAGCGACACCGTTGCTCTCGGGCGACTCAGGTACCGTATTTTCTTGTCGTATCCCCTGCTCCGCTAGCCAGCCTTCACAGGCCTTATATTCCCCACCGTTATCACAACGAAGGGCCTTGACCTTCTTGCCGGTCTGTCGCTCAACCATTGCGACGAAGTGCTGCAGATGCTCCTTTACCTCACTCTTCTGCTTCATGAAGTACGTCCAGATCTTCCTCGTTTTGTCATCTGTGAAGGTGAGGAAATACCTGCAGCCTCCGACTGAGGCTGTTCGCATCGGCCCGCACACGTCGGTGTGGACCAACTCGAGAGGTTAATTCGCCAAGTTTCCGTGCTTGTTCCCCTTGCGCCCTTTCCTCTTAGCCTTGCCCATGAGGCAGGCCTCACATACGTTCTTCACCTTCCCCGCACCCTCTCCCTTCCCCAAGGCCAGGCCTCGTACCAGCTCGTGTTTGCCCATTGTCTCCAACGTGGAGTGGGCGGCGTGGGCCAAGCGCCTGTGCCAAAGGTCTTGGCCACAGTTCGCTTCCGATGCCGTGGCAGTCCCAGGGACTGCTTCGGGTTGGGTGGGTGCTGCAGCTTCCACTGATTTTGTTATATCTGCTGCTGTTGACGGGCGGCTGCTTTCTGCCTCTACCACCTGACTGCCCCCGGCAGTCATGGCTGCCCCAGCTTCGGCAGCACCCTCCACCTTGGTTTGGAGGATGTAGAGGCCGTCCACGCGTGGTACATCCGCCACCACACTCTTTGCAGCGTACTGTATTTTCACTGCCAACGTGGGAAGGATAACGGCCCTGTTCTTGTCGAAGACGACCGTCATGTCTCGGTCAGTAANTGTTTGCCCATTGTCTCCAACGTGGAGTGGGCGGCGTGGGCCAAGCGCCTGTGCCAAAGGTCTTGGCCACAGTTCGCTTCCGATGCCGTGGCAGTCCCAGGGACTGCTTCGGGTTGGGTGGGTGCTGCAGCTTCCACTGATTTTGTTATATCTGCTGCTGTTGACGGGCGGCTGCTTTCTGCCTCTACCACCTGACTGCCCCCGGCAGTCATGGCTGCCCCAGCTTCGGCAGCACCCTCCACCTTGGTTTGGAGGATGTAGAGGCCGTCCACGCGTGGTACATCCGCCACCACACTCTTTGCAGCGTACTGTATTTTCACTGCCAACGTGGGAAGGATAACGGCCCTGTTCTTGTCGAAGACGACCGTCATGTCTCGGTCAGTAATCTTGCCGACAGAGAGTAGGTTGGCAGCGAAGTTGGGCAGATAGACTGCCTCGGTGAGCTTGAGCTCCTTCTCTTGGCCATTCACCTGGATGGTGACCAGCTTGTCACCCATCCCTTCAGCTGGTTCCACCCTCCCGTTAGCACAACGGAAGTTGAGGTGGCAGGGGCCCATGGAGGTAAACCCCCGTTTGTCGTTGGTGGAATGGTGATTTGTACCAGAGTCAAGTGCAAAGGCCCCTGGCTTAAGGAGTGCATTGCCAGCGCCAGTCGTGCCTTGTGCCATCAGTGCGGTGGGCTGCTTCCCACACTTGCCTCCCTTGTCACCCTTCTCTCCCTCTCCCTTGACCCCTTCCTTCTTTGGAGCACGACACTCGCGTGCCCAGTGCCCTGCCTTGCCACAGTTGTGGTAATTGCCAGGCCGTCGCTTGCCCTTCCCCTTGCCGCCTGCCCCCTGCTGCTGCCCTGAGTTGCTAGTGCCGCTACAGCTTGCTGCGCCCTTAGCATAGGCTGCAATGTTGGCCTCGCTATGGCTACGCCGCATAGCCTCATTGCGGATGTACTCTGAGATGTTGGAGTACTTCACGTGGTCCTCTGGCCAGCCACCAATCACAGTAATCATGGGGCCCCAGCTTGGTGGAAGAGCCATGAGGAGAATCATCCCCTGCATGTCGGCTTCAAGGCTCCAGCCCATGTTGCTGGCTTGNTTAGGACGTCCTCGCCTTCAGTCAGCTGCATCCTCAGCAACTTTTGGAGGATGAACAAACGGTTGGCGAGGGAGTCACTCTGGTAGACCTTGCATAGTTTCTTGTATGCCTCAGCTGCGTTTGTGAGGCCGGAGATATGAGAGAGCAGATGTTGCTGCAGAGCTGAGACCAGAATGGCCATGCATTTCTTGTTGGCCCGCTTCCACACTACGAGCTCCTCTGGTTGGGATGAAAGTGGTTGGACAGCCTCCCCTGTGAAGTAGGGGAGAAGATCAGGGTCATCAACTATGATTTCAAACTACCACTTCCAGAGCGAGAACCCTGTCCCATCAAATTTAGGAATTGGCTCATGAATGCCACTCCCTGCCTCTACTGTGGACGTCACAGCTCCAGTGGTGGCCACAGGTGTGCTGGTCCACGAGCCTTCCTCGATGGGACTCTTGCCTTTCTCCTCGACAGTAGGTAGAGCCATGGTACCTGCGGTTGAGGCGGATCTACTTCCGTTGAGGCCATTCTGCTACACCTGCATTTGATGCCGATGTCAGGCTGATGGAGCCGATGTCAGGCTGATGAGAGGTCTTGGACGGAGGTCCGAAGAGGAGCACCAGGGGGTGTGATAGAGCGTCTGCGCTCCTCACGTTTGCTGAGCTATTGAGCAACCTGTATGCTTTTTGCAACTAAGTCTCACACTAGGCGTGGGCCCATAACCCTTTTGTAGTTCCTTAGTCACGTGGCCTGAGGCTCCGGTCTAGAAAACAGTGCCGACACAATGGCAACTGCCGACCGTCCAAGGGAATTTCACCCAAGGATCACGATCACCCCCAAGGAATTAACTATGCCTCTGGTGAGACCTAGCTACCCAGGTGCTTTCGCTCAAGGTCTTAGGGGCTCCCGCCCTCTAAGCCTTCTTCTTCCTTGGTGTGAGAGCCCAACAAATTAAGTCAGCACTCTCACACGAGCAAGATTACAACCACCTCAGCAGTTCATATCAAGCTCAGTCTCAAGCGCACAGCTCAAACAAGAGACATCAAGTGAAGGAGTAGTTGAGACAATGGCAAGTACAAGGCATAAATAGCTAAGGAGTGCCTTTGGCAACCGAAGCGCACGCGCCTCGACTAACCCGAAGCGCGCGCGCCTCGGCCGATGTCACTCCTTAAACTAAGGAGGTCATCCCCTCAATCAGGGAAGACATCCCCTGATCCAAGGCACATCTTGCATCTTCCAATCCAACCGTTGGATCTGCCCGAAACTTGGACAGCTGACAGTTTGACACCTGCTCTTTCCATCGGTACGGTCAGATTGACAATCTGAATAGCCATCATGAGAAAAACCCAGGGGACTTATCCTTGAACAAGGACAGTGCATGCCTGGTCTGTTGGACCGGACCCAGGGGACTTGCTCCACATGAGCAGTGCATGCCTGGTCCGTCCACTACTTGCCAATTCTGGAGACTAGTGGCCAAGGGGCATTCAAATAACAACACCACTGACCATGACCACAGAGTTTACCAAGAACCTCAAATGGCTATGAATCATAACACGAGTCAGCCATGGGCAGAGAGTCAAATCACAGTGCAGATAGATTGGGCATGACCTTACAGGTATAAACAATGTAGAATACTGGTGGCTCGGTGTGGCTATTGTGCACAATGCCTTGACAAAGCTGGCATGTGCCACTGACCACGACCACAAATGTATCCAAGTGACTTTTACATCTGTTGATCATAACACGAGTCAGCCACGGTCAGAGTGTCCAATCACGGTGCAGATGTACTAGGCATGATCTTGAAGGTTCAAACAAGTAGAATACTGGTGGCTCGGAATGGCTATTGTGCGCAATGCCTTGACAATGTTGGCATGTGCCACTGACCATAACCACAAAGTTTACCAGGTGATTTTTTCTTTTACGAATTGTAACACGAATCAACCACGGTCAGAGTGCCCAATCACATTGCACATCTAATATGCATGACCTTGCAGGTATAAACAAGGTAAAAAACTGGTGGCTTGGCATGGCTATTGTACGCAATGCCTTCACAAAGTTGGCATGTGCCACTGACCATGACCACAAAGTTTACCAAGTGACTTTAACTTATACAAATCGTAACACGAGTCCGCCACAGTCAGAGTGCCCAATCACAGTTCAGATGTACTAGGCATGACCTAGCAGGTATAAACAAGGTAAAACAATGGTAGCTTGGCACGGCTACTGTGCGCAATGCCTTGACAAAGTTGGCATGTGCCACTGACCATGACCACAAATGTATCAAAGTGACTTTTACTTACACTAATCATAACACGAGTCAGCCACGATCAGAGTGTCCAATCATAGTGCAGATGTAGTAGGCATGATCTTGCAGGTGCAAACAAGGTAGAATACTGGAGGCTCGGTGTGGCTATTGTGCGCAATGCCTTGACAAAGTTGGCATGTGCCACTGACCATGAGCACAAAGTTTACCAAGTGACTTTAACTTCTACGAATCGTAACACGATTCAACCACGGTCAGAGTGCCCAATCACAGTGCACATCTAGTATACATGACCTTGTAGGTATAAACAAGGTAAAAAACCGGTGGCGTGGCACGGCTATTGTGCGCAATGCCTTAACAAAGTTGGCATGTGCCACTGACCATGACCACAAAGTTTACCAAGTACCTTAAACGGCTATGACTCATAACACGGGTCAGCCACGGTCAGAGTGTCCAATCACAGTTCAGATGTACTAGGCATGATCTTACAGGTACAAACAAGGCAGAACACTGGTGGCTCGGTCTGGCTATTGTGCGCAATGCCTTGACAAAGTTGGCATGTGCCACTGACCATGACCACAAATGTATCCAAGTGACTTTTACTTCTATTGATCATAACACAAGTCAGCCACGGTCAGAGTGTCCAATCAAAGTGCAGATGTACTAGGCATGTTTTTGTAGGCACAAACAAGGTACAATTCCTGTGTCTCGGTGTGGCTATTGTGTGCAAAGACTTGACAAAGTTGGCACGTGCCACTGACCAGGACCACAAAGCTTACCAAGTGACCTTAACTTCTACGAATCATAACACAAGTCAGCCACAGTCAGAGTGCCCAATCACAGTGCACATCTAATATGCATGACCTTGCAGGCATACACAAGGTAAACAACCGGTGGCTTGGTACGGCTATTGTGCGCAATGCCTTGAAAAAGTTGGCACGTGCCACTGACCATGACCACAAAGTTTACCAAGTGACTTTAACTTCTACGAATCGTAACACGAGTTAGCCACATTCCGAGTGCCTAATCACAGTGCACATCTCATATGCATGACTTTGCAGGTACAAAGAAGGTAAAAAACTGGTGGCTTGGCACGGCGATTGTGCGCAATGCCTTGACAAAGTTGGCATGTGCCACTGACCATGACCACACTGTTTACCAAGTACCTGAAACGGCTATAAACCATAACACGCGTCACCCACGGTCAGAGTGTCCAATCACAGTGCAGATGTACTAGGCATGATCTTGAAGATACAAACAAGGTAGAATACTGGTGGCTCGTTGTGGCTATTGTGCGCAATGCCTTGACAAAGTTGGCATGTGCCACTGACCATGATCACAAAGTTTACCAAGTTACTTTTGTCAGAAGATAGCAGTGAGAGTGGACGGCAGGAGCAGAAGCAGGCAGAAGCACTGAATCATACAGGAGTGAGCCAGCAGAATGAGGAAGGCAAAAAGACAAGAGCGGTCCTCAGAAGTTATTCACAAGGCCTCGACAGGGGTGAGACTCAGAGCTCTGAGGTAGACAGAGGACACTGAGAGAGCAGGGGAGCGCAGCGGGTGGTGCACCAGAGGTGAGCGAAAGGTCATGAGTGACGAAGCGAATCGAAAGATGGTAGGCGGAGTGAGCGGAGACACGGGACGAGCAGAGCGAGAACACGTCGGTGATACCGTGGAACCAAAAGGGAACAAGATGTGCAGAACTCTTCTGGTTAAACTAGGAGGGAATGAACATCCACCTTATAAGAGACAGAACAAGGCAAAATGGAAAGAAACGGCTTCTTGTGCTCTAGCCAGACGTGCTTGCAGTTGGGTTGCTTATTGTGGGATTACTCGGTATCGTGCCGTTGGTTGGTTCTCACCGTCAACGGTTCGTGTATGATGGGACCGAGGTGGTTCATGCTGAGGTTTTAACCGTTATTGAGAGTGCTCGGCATTTTCCAGAGAGGAGGAGCCAGAAAACTCCGAGGAGCTGAACCTGTTGGGTTTCCTACCTTGACAGAAACATCATTCTCACACCCCCCTTGAATCTGTCAAGGCAGAAAATCTCTCCAGTTTCCCAGTGAGTCACACGTGACCGACCCTCCACAGTGGGTAATAAGGCCGTTCCACATGAGGTGTAAAATGTTGTGATCATGCTTGGCCAGGAGAAAGTGTAGGACACGGTCGACAAGTGTACGAAGCCCGAGTCTTAGTTCTGTGTTGAACAGTTCAAGTTGAGCTTGAAAGTCGTCGGGACTGTCGTCGTCGTTGGGACTATTCCATAGTGGTCTCTCCAGAAGAGACCTCATAATGGAAAATTGGAAGAGAAAAACAAGGTAGAATACTTGTGGCTCGGTGTGGCTATTGTGCGCAATGCCTTGACTAAGTGGGCATGAGCCACTAACCATGACCACAAATGTATCCAATTGACTTTTACTTATATTGATCATAACAAGAGTCAGCCACTGTCAGAGTGTCCAATCACAGTGCAGATGTACTAGGCATGATCTTGCAGGTGGAAACAAGATAGAACACCGGTGGCTCGGTGTGGCTATTGTGCACAACGCCTTGACAAAGTTGGCATGTGCCACTGACCATGACCACAAAGTTTACCAAGTGACTTTAAATTCTACGAATTGTAACACGATTCAGCCACGGTCAGAGTGTCCAATCACAGCGTACATCTAATCTGCATGACCTTGCAGGTATAAACAAGGTAAAAACCCAGTGGCTTGGCACGGCTATTGTGCGCAATGCCTTGACAACGTTGGCATGTGCCACTGACCATGACCACAAAGTTTACCAAGTACCTTAAACGGCTATGAATCATACCACGAGTCAGCCACGGTCAGAGTGTCCAATCACGGTGTAGATATACTAGGCATGACCTTACAGGTATAAATAAGGTATGATACTGGTGGCTTGGTGTGGCTATTGTGCGCACTGCCTTGACAAAGTTGGCATATGCCACTGACCATGACCACAAATGTATCCAAGTGACTTTTACATCTATTGATCATAACACAAGTCAGCCATGGTCAGAGTGTCCAAACACAGTGCAGATGTACTGGGCATGATCTTGCAATTGCAAACAAGGTAGAATACTGGTGGCTCGGTGTGGCTATTGCGCGCAAAGCCCTGACAAAGTTGGCATGTGCCACTGACCACGACCACAAAGATTACCAAGTGACTTGAAATTCTACAAGCTATAACACGAGTCAGCCACGGTCAGAGTACCCAATCACAGTGCACATCTAACATGCACGACCTTGCAGGTATAGACAGGGTAAAAACTGGTGTCTTTGGACGGCTATTGTACGCAATGCCTTGACAGAGTTGGCATGTGCCACTGACCATGACCACAAAGTTTATCAATTGACTTTAACTTTTACGAATCGTAACACGGGTCAGCCACAGTCAGAGTGCCAAATCACAGTTTAGATGTACTAGGCATGACCTTGCAGGTATTAAAAAGGTAAAAAACCGGTGGCTTGGCACGGCTACTGTGCGCAATTCCTTGACAAAGTTGGCATGTGCCTCTGACCATGACCACAAAGTTTACCAAGTACCTTAAACGGCTATGAATCATACCACGAGTCAGCCACGGTCAGAGTGTCCAATCACAGTGCATATATACTGGGCATGACCTTATAGGTATTAGAAAGGTCGAAAACTGGTGGCTCGGTGTGGCTATTGTGCGCAATGCCTTGACTAAGTGGGCATGAGCCACTAACCATGACCACAAAGTTTACCAAGTACCTTAAACGGCTATGAATCATACCACGAGTCAGCCACGGTCAGAGTGTCCAATCACAGTGCATATATACTGGGCATGACCTTATAGGTATTAGAAAGGTCGAAAACTGGTGGCTCGGTGTGGCTATTGTGCGCAATGCCTTGACTAAGTGGGCATGAGCCACTAACCATGACCACAAAGTTTACCAAGTACCTTAAACGGCTATGAATCATACCACGAGTCAGCCACGGTCAGAGTGTCCAATCACAGTGCATATATACTGGGCATGACCTTATAGGTATTAGAAAGGTCGAAAACTGGTGGCTCGGTGTGGCTATTGTGCGCAATGCCTTGACTAAGTGGGCATGAGCCACTAACCATGACCACAAAGTTTACCAAGTACCTTAAACGGCTATGAATCATACCACGAGTCAGCCACGGTCAGAGTGTCCAATCACAGTGCATATATACTGGGCATGACCTTATAGGTATTAGAAAGGTCGAAAACTGGTGGCTCGGTGTGGCTATTGTGCGCAATGCCTTGACTAAGTGGGCATGAGCCACTAACCATGACCACAAAGTTTACCAAGTACCTTAAACGGCTATGAATCATACCACGAGTCAGCCACGGTCAGAGTGTCCAATCACAGTGCATATATACTGGGCATGACCTTATAGGTATTAGAAAGGTCGAAAACTGGTGGCTCGGTGTGGCTATTGTGCGCAATGCCTTGACTAAGTGGGCATGAGCCACTAACCATGACCACAAAGTTTACCAAGTACCTTAAACGGCTATGAATCATAACACGAGTCAGCCATTTTCAGAGTGTCCAATCAAAGTGCAGATGTACTAGGCATGATCTTGCAGGTGCAAACAAGGTAGAATACTGGTGGCTTGGTGTACGCAACGCCTTGATAAAGTTGGCATGTGCCACTCACCATGGCCACAAAGTCTACCAAGTGACTTTAACTTCTACCAATCGTAACACAAGTCAGCAACGGTCAGAGTATCCAATCACAGCGTACATCTAATATGCATGACATTGCAGGTATAAACAAGGCAAAAAACCGGTAGCTTTGCACGGCTATTGTGCGCAATGCCTTGACAAATTTGGCATGTGCCTCTGACCATGACCACAAAGTTTACCAAGTACATTATATGGCTATGAGTCATAACACGAGTCAGCCACGGTCAGAGTGTCAAACCACAGTACAGATATACTGGGCATGACCTTGCAGGTATAAACAATGTAGAATACTGGTGGCTCTTTTGGCTATTTTGCGCAATGCCTTGACAAAGTTGGCATGTGCCACTGACCATGACCACGAATATATCCAAGTGACTTTTACTTCTATTGATCATAACACGAGTCAGCCACGGACAAATGTCCAATCACAGTGCACATGTACTAGGCATGATCTTGCAGGTACAAACAAGGTAGAATACGGGTGGCTTGGTATGGCTATTGTACGCAATGCCTTGATAAAGTTGGCATGTGCCACTGACCATGACCACAAAGCTTACCAAGTGACTTGAGCTTCTACAAAACATAACACGAGTCAGCCATAGTCAGAGTGCCCAATCACTGTTCAGAAACACTAGGCATGACCTTGCAGGTATAAGCGAGGTAAAAAACCGGTGGCTTGGCACAGATACTGTGGGCAATGCCTTGACAAAGTTGGCATGTGCCACTGACCATGACCACAAAGTTTACCAAGTGACTTTAACTTCTACGAATCGTAACACGAGTCTGCCACAGTCAGAGTGCCCAATCACAGTTTAGATGTACTAGGCATGACCTTACAGTTATAAACAAGGTAAAAAACTGGTGGCTTTGTACGGCTATTGTGCGCAATGCCTTGACAAAGTTGGCATGTGCCACTGACCATGACCACAAAGATTACCAAGAACCTTAAATGGCTATGAATCACAACACAAGTCTACCACGGTCAGAGTGTCCAATCACAGTGCATATATACTGGGCATGACCTTATAGGTATTAGAAAGGTCGAAAACTGGTGGCTCGGTGTGGCTATTGTGTGCAATGCCCTGACAAAGTTGACATGTGCCACTGACCATGACCACACATGTACCCAAGTGACTTTTACTTCTATTGATCACACACGAGTCAGCCACGGTCAGAGTGTCCAATCACAGTGAACATGTATTAGGCATGATCTTACAGGTGCAAACAAGGTAGAATACTGGTGGCTCGGTGTGGCTATTGTGCGCAATGCCTTGACAAAGTTGGCATGTGCCACTGACCATGACCACAAAGATTACCAAGAACCTTAAATGGCTATGAATCACAACACAAGTCTACCACGGTCAGAGTGTCCAATCACAGTGCATATATACTGGGCATGACCTTATAGGTATTAGAAAGGTCGAAAACTGGTGGCTCGGTGTGGCTATTGTGTGCAATGCCCTGACAAAGTTGACATGTGCCACTGACCATGACCACACATGTACCCAAGTGACTTTTACTTCTATTGATCACACACGAGTCAGCCACGGTCAGAGTGTCCAATCACAGTGAACATGTATTAGGCATGATCTTACAGGTGCAAACAAGGTAGAATACTGGTGGCTCGGTGTGGCTATTGTGCGCAATGCCTTGACAAATTTGGCATGTGCCACTAACCATGACGACAAAGTTTACCAAGTGACTTTAACTTCTACGAATCGTAACACGAGTCAGCCACAATCAGAGTGTCCAATCACAGTTCAGATATACTAGGCATGACCTTGTAGGTATAAACAAGGTAAAAAACTGGTGGCTTTGTAGGCTGTTGTGCGCAATGCCTTGACAAAGTTGGCATGTGCGACTGACCATGTCCACAACGTTTAACAGGTACCTTAAACCGCTATGAATCATAACACGAGTCAGCCAGGGTCAGAGTGTTCAATCACAGTGCAGATATACTGGGCATGACCTTGCGGTACAAACATGGTAGAATACTTGTGGCTCAGTGTGGCTATTGTGCGCAATGCCTTGACTAAGTGGGCATGTGCCACTGACCATGACCACAAATGTATCCAAGTGACTTTTACTTATATTGATCATAACAAGAGTCAGCCGCGGTCAGAGTGTCCAATCTAAGTGCAGATGTACTAGGCATGATCTTGCACGTGCAAACAAGGTAGAACACCGGTGGCTCGGTGTGGCTATTGTGCACAATGCCTTGATAAAGTTGGCATGTGCCACTCACCATGGCCACAAAGTTTACCAAGTGACTTTAAATTCTACGAGTCGTACAACGAGTCAGCCACGGTCAGAGTGCCAAATCACAGCGCACATCTAATATGCATGACATTGCAGTAATAAACAACTTAAAAAGCCGGTGGCTTGGCACGGCTAGTGTGCGCAATGCCTTAACGAAGCTGGCATTTGCCACTGACCATGACCACAAAGTTTACCAAGTACATTAAACAGCTATTAATCATAACACGAGTCAACCACGGTCAGATTGTCCAGTCACAGTGCAGATATACTGGGCATGACCTTACAGGTATAAACAGGGTAGAATACTGGTGGCTCAGTTGGCTATTTTGCACAATGCCCTGACAAAGTTGGCATGTGCCACTGACCATGACCACAAATGTATCCAAGTGACTTTTACTTCTATTGGTCATAACACGAATCAGCCATGGTCAGAGTGTCCAATCACAGTACAGATGTACTAGGCATGACCTTGCAGGTATAGACAAGGATAAAAACCGGTGGCTTTGCACGGCTATTGTGCGCATTACCTCAACAACGTTGGCATGTGCCACTGACCATGACCACAAAGTTTACCAAGTACCTTAAATGGCTATGAATCATAACACGAGTCAGCCACGGTCCGAGTGTCCAATCACAGGGCAGATATACTGGGCATGACATTCAGGTACAAACAAGGTAGAATACTGGTGGCTCGATGTGGCTATTGTGCGCAATGCCTTGACAATGTTGGCGTGTGCCACTGACCATGACCACAAATGTATCCAAGTGACTTTTACTTCTATTGATCATAACACGAGCCAGCCATTTTCAGAGTGTCCAATCAAAATGCAGATGTACTAGGCATGATCTTGCAGGTGCAAACAAGGTAGAATACTGGTGGCTCGATGTGGCTATTGTGCGCAATGCCTTGACAAAGTTGGCATGTGCCACTGACCATGACCACAAATGCATCCAAGTGACTTTAACTTCTATTGATCATAACACGAGTCAGCCATTTTCAGAGTGTCCAATCAAAGTGCAGATGTACTAGGCATGATCTTGCAGGTGCAAACAAGGTAGAATACTGGTGGCTTGGTGTACGCAACGCCTTGATAAATTTGGCATGTGCCACTCACCATGGCCACAAAGTTTACCAAGTGACTTTAACTTCTACGAATCGTAACACAAGTCAGCCACGGTCAGAGTATCCAATCACAGCGTACATCTAATATGCATGACCTTGCAGGTATAAACAAGGTAAAAAACCGGTGGCTTCGCACGGCTATTGTGCGCAATGCCTTGACAAATTTGGCATGTGCCACTGACCATGACCACACTGTTTACCAAGTACCTGAAACGGCTATAAACCATAACACGCGTCACCCACGGTCACAGTGTCCAATCACAGTGCAGATATACTAGGCATGATCTTGAAGATACAAACAAGGTATAATACTGGTGGCTCGGTGTGGCTATTGTGCGCAATGCCTTGACAAAGTTGGCATGTGCCACTGACCATGATCACAAAGTTTACCAAGTTTCTTTTGTCAGAAGATTGTAGTGAGAGTGGACGGCAGGAGCAGAAGCAGGCAGAAGCACTGAATCATACAGGAGTGAGCCAGCAGAATGAGGAAGGCAAAAAGACAAGAGCGGTCCTCAGAAGTTATTCACAAGGCCTCGACAGGGGTGAGACTCAGAGCTCTGAGGTAGACAGAGGACAGTGAGAGAGCAGTGGAGCAAAGCGGGTGGTGCACCAGAGGTGAGCGAAAGGTCATGAGTGACGAAGCGAATCGAAAGATGGTAGGCGGAGTGAGCGGAGACACGGGACGTGCAGAGCGTGAACACGTTGGTGATACCGCGGAACCAAAAGGGAACAGGATGTGCAGAACTCTTCTGGTTAAACTAGGAGGGAATGAACATCCACCTTATAAGAGACAGAACAAGACAAAATGGAAAGAAACGGCTTCTTGTGCACTAGCCAGACGTGCTTGCAGTTGGGTCGCTTATTAGGGGATTACTCGGTATCGTGCCGTTGGTTGGTTCTCACCGTCAACGGTTCGTGTATGATGGGACCAAGGTGGTTCATGCCGAGGCTTTAACCGTTATTGAGAGTGCTCGGCATTTTCCAGAGAGAAGGAGCCAGAAAACTCCAAGGAGCTGAACCCGTTGGGTTTCCTACCTTGACAGAAACATCATTCTCACACCCCCCTTGAATCTGTCAAGGCAGAAAATCTCTCCAGTTTCCCAGTGAGTCGCACGTGACCGACCCTCCACAGTGGGTAATAAGGCCGTTCCACATGAGGTGTAAGTTGTTGTGATCATGCTTGGCCAGGAGAAAGTGTAGGACAGGGTCGACAAGTGTACGAAGCCCGAGNAGCTCAAGTTGAGCTTGAAAGTCGTCGGGACTGTCGTCGTCGTTGGGACTATTCCATAGTGGTCTCTCCAGAAGAGACCTCATAATGGAAAAGTGGAAGAGATAAACAAGGTAGAATACTTGTGGCTCGGTGTGGCTATTGTGCGCAATGCCTTGACTAAGTGGGCATGAGCCACTAACCATGACCACAAATGTATCCAAGTGACTTTTACTTATATGGATCATAACAAGAGTCAGCCACGGTCAGAGTGTCCAATCACAGTGCAGATGTACTGGGCATGATATTGCAGGTGGAACAAGGTAGAACACCGGTGGCTCGGTGTGGCTATTGTGCACAACGCCTTGACAAAGTTGGCATGTGCCACTGACCATGACCACAAAGTTTACCAAGTGACTTTGAATTCTACAAATCGTAACACGATTCAGCCACGGTCAGAGTGTCCAATCACAGCGTACATCTAATATGCATGACCTTGCAGGTATAAACAAGGTTAAAACCCAGTGGCTTGGCACGGCTATTGTGCGCAATGACTTGACAACGTTGGCATGTGCCATTGACCATGACCACAAAGTTTACCAAGTACCTTAAACGGCTATGAATCATAACACGAGTCAGCCACGGTCAGAGTGTCCAATCACGGTGTAGATATAATAGGCATGACCTTACAGGTATTAATAAGGTATAATACTGGTGGCTTGGTGTGGCTATTGTGCGCACTGCCTTGACAAAGTTGGCATATGCCACTGACCATGACCACAAATGTATCCAAGTGACTTTTACATCTATTGATCATAACACAAGTCAGCCATGGTCAGAGTGTCCAAACACAGTGTAGATGTACTGGGCATGATCTTGCAATTGCAAACAAGGTAGAATACTGGTGGCTCGGTGTGGCTATTGCGCGCAAAGCCTTGACAAAGTTGGCATGTGCCACTGACCACGACCACAAAGATTACCAAGTGACTTGAAATTCTACAAGTTATAACACGAGTCAGCCACGGTCAGAGTACCCAATCACAGTGCACATCTAATATGCACGACCTTGCAGGTATAGACAGGGTAAAAAACTGGTGTCTTTGGACGGCTATTGTACGCAATGCCTTGACAGAGTTGGCATGTGCCACTGACCATGACCACAAAGTTTACCAATTGACTTTAACTTCTACGAATCGTAACACGGGTCAGCCACAGTCAGAGTGCTAAATCACAGTTTAGATGTACTAGGCATGACCTTGCAGGTATTAAAAAGGTAAAAAACCGGTGGCTTGGCACGGCTACTGTGCGCAATTCCTTGACAAAGTTGGCATTTGCCACTGACCATGACCACCAAGTTTACCAAGAACCTTAAACGGCTATGAATCATAACACGAGTCAGCCACGATCAGAGTGTCCAATCACAGTGCATATGTACTGGGAATGACCTTACAGAAATAAAAAAAGGCAGAAAACTGGTGGCTCGGTGTGGCTATTGTGTGTAATACCCTTCCAAGGTTGGCATGTGCCACTGACGATGACCACAAATGTATCCAAGTGACTTTTACTTCTATTGGTCATAACACGAGTTAGCCATGATCAGAGTGTCCAATCACAATACAGATGTACTAGGCATGACCGTGCAGGTTTAGACAAGGTTAAAAACCGGTGGCTTTGCACGGCTATTGTGCGCATTACCTCGACAACGTTGGCATGTGCCACTGACCATGACCACAAAGTTTACCAAGTACCTTAAACGGCTATTAATCATAACACGAGTCAGCCACGGTCGGAGTGTCCAATCACAGTGCAGATATACTAGGCATGATCTTGCAGGTGCAAACAAGGTAGAATACTGGTGGCTTGGTGTACGCAACGCCTTGATAAAGTTGGCATGTGCCACTCACCATGGCCACAAAGTCTACCAAGTGACTTTAACTTCTACCAATCGTAACACAAGTCAGCAACGGTCAGAGTATCCAATCACAGCGTACATCTAATATGCATGACCTTGCAGGTATTAACAAGGTTAAAAACTGGTGGCTTCGCACGGCTATTGTGCGCAATGCCTTGACAAATTTGGCATGTGCCACTGACCATGACCACAAAGTTTACCAAGTACATTAAATGGCTATGAATCATAACACGAGTCAGCCACGGTCAGAGTGTCAAACCACAGTACAGATATACTGGGCATGACCTTGCAGGTATCAACAATGTAGAATACTGGTGGCTCTTTTGGCTATTTTGCGCAATGCCTTGACAAAGTTGGCACGTGCCACTGACCATGACCATGAATATATCCAAGTGACTTTTACTTCTATTGATCATAACACGAGTCAGCCACGGTCAACTGTCCAATCACAGTGCACATGTACTAGGCATGATATTGCAGGTACAAACAAGGTAGAATACTGGTGGCTTGGTATGGCTATTGTACGCAATGCCTTGATAAAGTTGGCATGTGCCACTGACCATGACCACAAAGCTTACCAAGTGACTTGAGCTTCTACGAAACATGACACGAGTCAGCCAAAGTCAGAGTGCCCAATCACAGTTCAGAAACACTAGGCATGACCTTGCAGGTATAAACGAGGTAAAAAACCGGTGGCTTGGCACGGATACTGTGCGCAATGCCTTGACAAAGTTGGCATGTGCCACTGACCATGACCACAAATGTATCCAAGTGACTTTAACTTCTATTGATCATAACACGAGTAAGCCATTTTCAGAGTGTCCAATCAAAGTGCAGATGTACTAGGCATGATCTTGCAGGTGCAAACAAGGTAGAATACTGGTGGCTTGGTGTACGCAACGCCTTGATAAAGTTGGCATGTGCCACTGACCATGACCACAAATGTATCCAAGTGACTTTAACTTCTATTGATCATAACACGAGTAAGCCATTTTCAGAGTGTCCAATCAAAGTGCAGATGTACTAGGCATGATCTTGCAGGTGCAAACAAGGTAGAATACTGGTGGCTTGGTGTACGCAACGCCTTGATAAAGTTGGCATGTGCCACTCACCATGGCCACAGGAGTTTACCAATTGACTTTAACTTCTACGAATCGTAACACAAGTCAGCCACGGTCAGAGTATCCAATCACAGCGTACATCTAATATGCATGACCTTGCAGGTATAAACAAGGTAAAAAACTGGTGGCTTCGCACGGCTATTGTGCGCAATGCCTTGACAAATTTGGCATGTGCCACTGACCATGACCAGAACGTTTACCAAGTACATTAAATGGCTATGAATCATAACACGCGTCAGCCACGGTCAGAGTGTCAAATCACAGTACAGATATACTGGGCATGTCCTTGCAGGTATAAACAATATAGAATACTGGTGGCTCTTTTGGCTATTTTGCGCAATGCCTTGACAAAGTTAGCACGTGCCACTGACCATGACCACGAATACATCCAAGTGACTTTTACTTCTATTGATCATAACACGAGTCAGCCACGGTCAAATGTCCAATCACAGTGCACATGTACTAGGCATGATGTTGCAGGTACAAACAAGGTAGAATACTGGTGGCTTGGTATGGCTATTGTACGCAATGCCTTGATAAAGTTGCCATGTGCCACTGACCATGACCACAAAGCTTACCAAGTGACTTTAGCTTCTACGAAACACAACACGAGTCAGCCAAAGTCAGAGTGCCCAATCACAGTTCAGAAACACTAGGCATGACCTTGCAGGTATGAACAAGGTAAAAAAATCGGTGGCTTGGCACGGCTACTGTGCGCAATGCCTTGACAAAGTTGGCATGTGCCACTGACCATGACCACAAAGTTTACCAAGTGACTTTAACTTCTACGATCGTAACACGAGCCTGCCACAGTCAGAGTGCCCAATCACAGTTTACATGTACTAGGCATGACCTTGCAGTTACAAACAAGGTAAAAAACTGGTGGCTTGGTACGGCTATTGTGCGCAATGCCTTGACAAAGTTGGCATGTGCCACTGACCATGACCACAAAGTTGACCAAGAACCTTAAATGGCTATGAATCACAACACAAGTCTACCACGGTCAGAGTGTCCAATCACAGTGCATATTTACTGGGCATAACCTTATAGGTATTAGAAAGGTCGAAAACTGGTGGCTCGGTGTGGCTACTGTGTGCAATGCCCTGACAAAGTTGACATGTGCCACTGACCATGACCACAAATGTACCCAAGTGACATTTACTTCTATTGATCACACACGAGTCAGCCACGGTCAGGGTGTCCAATCAAAGTGAACATGTACTAGGCATGATCTTACAGGTGCAGACAAGGTGGAATACTAGTGGCTCGGTGTGCTTATTGTGCGCAATGCCATGACCATGACGACAAAGTTTACCAAGTGACTTTAACTTCTACGAATCGTAACACGAGTCATCCACAATCAGAGAGTCCAATCACAGTTCAGATATACTAGGCATGACCTTGTATGTATAAACAAGGCAAAAAACCGGTAGCTTCGTAGGCTGTTGTGCGCAATGCCTTGACAAAGTTGGCATGTGCCACTGACCATGTCCACAAAGTTTACCAAGTACCTTAAACGGCTATGAATCATAACACGAGTCAGCCACGGTTAGACTGTTCAATCACAGTGCAGATATACTGGGCATGACCTTGCGGTACAAACAAGGTAGAGTACTGGTGGCTCGGTGTGGCTATTATGTGCAATGCTTTGACATAGTTGGCATGTGCCACTGACCATGACCTTAAATGTATTCAAGTGACTTTTACTTTCATTGATCATAACACGAGTCAGCCGCGGTCAGAGTGTCCAATCAAAGTGCAGATGTACTAGGCATGATCTTGCAGGTGTAAACAAGGTAGAATACTGGTGGCTCGGTGTGGCTATTGTGCACAATGCCTTGATAAAGTTGGCATGTGCCACTCACCATGGCCACAAAGTTTACCAAGTGACTTTAAATTGTACGAATCGTAACAAGAGTCCGCCACGGTCAGAGTGCCCAATCACAGCGCACATATAGTATGCATGACATCGCAGTAATAAACAAGGTAAAAAGCCGGTGGCTTGGCACAGCTATTGTGCGCAATGCCTTGACGAAGTTGGCATTTGCCACTGACCATGACCACAGAGTTTACCAAGTACATTAAACGGCTATTAATCATAACACGAGTCAACCACGGTCAGATTGTCCAATCACAGTGCAGATATACTGGGCATTGACTTACAGGTATAAACAGGGTAGAATAATGGTGGCTCGGTGTGGCTATTTTGCACAATGCCCAGACAAAGTTGGCATGTGCCACTGACCATGACCACAAATGTTTCCAAGTGACTTTTCCATCTATTTATCATAACACGAGTCAGCCACTGTCGGAGTGTCCAATGAAAGTGCAGATGTGCTAGGCATGATCTTGAAGGTTCAAACAAGGTAGAATACTAGTGGCTTGGTGTGGCTATTGTGCGCAATGCCTTGTCAAAGTTCGCATGTGCCACTGACCATGACCACACTGTTTACCAAGCGACTTTAACTTCTACGAATCGTAACACGAGTCAGCCACGGTCAGAGTGCCCACTCACAGTGCACATCTAATCTGCATTGCCGTGCAGGCATAAACAAGGTAAAAACCGGTGGCTTGGCACGGCTATTGTGCGCAATGCCTTGACAAAGTTTGGCATGTGCCACTGACCATCACCACAAAGTTTACCAACTTCCTTAAACGGCTATGAATCATAACGCGAGCCAGCCACGGTCAGAGTGTCCAATCACAGTGCAGATATTCTGGGCATGCCCTTGCAGGTATAAACAAGGTAGAGTACTTGTGGATCGGTGAGGCTATTGTGCGCAATGCCTTTACAAAATTGGCATTTGCCACTGACCATGACCACAAATGTATTGAAGTGACGTTTACTTCTATTGATCATAACACGTGTCAGCCACAGTCGGAGTGTCCAATCACAGTGCAGATGTACTGGGCATCATCTTGTAGGTACAAACAAGGTAGAATGCTGGTGGCTTGGTGTGGCTATTGTGCGCAATGCCTTGACAAAGTTGGCATGTGCCACTGACCATGACCACAAAGTTTACCAAGTACCTTAAACGGCTATGAATCATAACACGAGTCAGCCACAGTCAGAGTGTCTAATCACAGTGCAGATGTACTATGCATGATCTTGCTGGTGCAAACAAGTGACTTTTACTTCCATTGATCATAACACGAGTCAGCCGCGGCCAGGGTGTCCAATCACAGTGCAGATGAACCAGGCATGATCTTGCAAGTGCAAACAAAGAAGAATACCGGTGGCTCGGCGTGGCTATTGTGCGCAATGCTTTGACAAAGTTGGCATGTGCCACTGACCATGACCACAAAGTTTACCAAGCGACTTTAACTTCTACGAATCGTAACACAAGTCAGCCACGGTCAGAGTGCCCAGTCACAGTGCACATGTAATATGCATGACCTTGCAGGTATGAACAAGGTAAGAAACCGGTGGCTTGGAAAGGCTATTGTGCGCAATGCCTTGACAAAGTTGGCAAGTGCCACTAACCATGACCAATAAGTATACCAAGTATATTAAAAGGCTATGAACCATAACACGAGACAGCCACGGTCAGAGTGTCCAATCACAGTGCACATATCCTGGGCATGACCTTACGAGTATAAACAAGGTACAATACTGGTGGCTCGGTATGGCTATTGTGTGCAATGCTTTGACAAAGTTGGCATGTGCCACTGACCATGACCACAAAGTTTACCAAGCTCCTTAAAGATCTACGAATCGAAACACGAGTCAGCCACAGTCAGAATGCCCAATCACAGTGCACATCTATTAAGGTAAAAGGCCGATGACTTGGCACAGCAATTGTGTGCAATGCCTTTACAAAGTTGGCATGTGCCACTGACCATGACCACCAAGTTTACCAAGTACCTTAAAGGGCTGTGAATCATAACACGAGTCAGCCACGTTCAGAGTGTCCAATCACAGTGCAGATATACTGGGCATGACCTTACAGGTATAAACAAGGTAGAATACTGATGGCTCGGCGTGGCTATTGTGCGCAATGCCTTGAAAACGATGGCATGTGCCAGTGACCATGACCATACATGTATCCAAATGACTTTTACTTCAATTGATCATAACACGAGTCAGCCACGGTCATAGTGTCCAATCACAGTACAGATATACTAGGCATGACCTTGTAGGTATAAACAAGGTAGAATACTGGTGGTTTGGTGGGGCTATTGTGCGCTATGCCTTGACAAAGTTTGCATGTGCCACTGACCATGACCACAAGTGTATCCAGGTGACTTTTATGTCTATTGATCGTAACACATGTCAGCCACAGTCTGAGTGTCCAATCAAAGTGCATATGTATTAGGCATGATCTTGCAGGTGCAATCAAGGTAAAATACCGGTGGCTTGGTCTGGCTATTGTGCGCAATGCCTTTACAAAGTTGGCATGTGTCACTGACCATGACCACAAAGTTTACCAAGTGACTTTAACTTCTACGAATCGTAACACGAGTCAGCCATGGTCAGAGTGTCCAATCACAGTGAAGATGTACTAGGCATGATCTTGCAGGTGCAAACAAGGTAGAGTACTGGTTTCTCGGTGTGGCTATTGTGCGCAGTGCCTTGACAAAGTTGGCATGTGCCACTGACCACGACCACAAAGTTTACCAAGTGACTTTAGCTTCTACGAAATGTAACACGAGTCAGCCACGGTCAGGGAGCACAATAACAGTGCACATCTAATTTGCATGACCTTGCAGGTATAAAAAAAGGTAAAAAACCGGTGGCTTGGCACGGCTATTGTGCGCAATGCCTTGACAAAGTTGGCATGTGCCACTGACCATGATCACATGTTTACCAAGTACATTAAACGGCGATGAATCATGACACGAGTCACCCAGGGTCAGAGTGTCCAATCACTGTGCAGATATACTGGGCATGACCTTGCAGGTATCAACAAGGTAGAATACTGGTGGCTCGGTGTGGCTATTGTGCGCAATGCCTTGACAAAGTTGGCATGTGCCATTGAACATGACCACAACGTTTACGAAGTGACTTTAACTTCTACGAATCATAACACAAGTCAATCGGTCAGAGTACCCAATCACAGTTTAGATGTACTAGCCATGATCTTACATGTATAAACAAGGTAAAAAACTGGTGGCTTGGCACGGCTATTAAGAGCAATGCCTTGACAAATTTGGCATGTGCCACTGACCATGACCACAAAGTTTACCAAGTACATTAAACGGCTGTGAATCATAACACGGGTCAGCCACAGTCAGAGTGTCCAATCACGGTGCAGATACAATGGGGATGATCTTGCATGTGTAAACAAGGTAGAATACTGGTGGATCGGTGTGGCTGTTGTGTGCAATGTCTTGAAAAAGTTGGCATGTGCCACTGACCATGACCACAAATATATCCAAGTGACTTTACTTATATTAATCATAACACGAGTCAGCCATGGTCAGAGTGTCCAATCACAGTGCAGATGTCTTAGGCATGATATTGCAGCTACAAACAAGGTAAAACACCGGTGGCTTGGTGTGGCTATTGTGCGCGATGCTTTGGCATAGTTGGCATGTGCCACTGACCATGACCACAAAGTTTACCAAGTGACTTTAACTTCTACGAATCGTAACACAAGTCAGCCACGGTCAGAGTGCCCAATCACAGTGCACATCCAATATACATGACGTTACTGGTATAAACAAGGTAAAAAACCGGTGGCTTGGCACGGCTATTGTGCGCAATGCCTTGACAAAGTTGGCATATGCCAGTGACCATGACCACAAAGTTTACCCAGTACATCAAAAGGCTATGAATCATAACATGAGTCAGCCACGGTCAGAGTTTCCAATCACAGTACAGACATACTAGGCATGACCTTGCAGGTGTAAACAAGGTAGGATTCTGGTGGCTCGGTGGGGCTATTGTGCCCAATGCCTTGACAAAGTTTGCATGTGCCACTGACCATGACCACAAATGTATCCAGGTGACTTTTGCGTTTATTGATCGTAACACAAGTCAGCCACGGTCAGAGTGTCCAATCAAAGTGTAGATGTATTGGGCATGATCTTGCAGGTGCAATCAAGGTAAAATACCGGTGGCTTGGTCTGGGTATTGTGCGCAATGCCTTGACAAAGTTGGCATGTGCCACTGACCATGACCACAAAGTTGGCCAAGTGACTTTAACTTCTACGAATCGTAACACGAGTCAGCCACAGTCATAGTGTCCAATCACAGTGAATATGTACTAGGCTTGATCTTGCAGGTGCGAACAATGTACAGTATTGGTGGCTCTGTGTGGCTATTGTGCGCAATGCCTTGACAAAGTTGGCATGTGCCACTGACAATGACCACAAAATTACCAAGTGACTTTAGCTTCTAGGAAATGTAACACGAGTCAGCCACGGTCAGAGAGCACAATGACAGTGCACATATAATTTGCATGACCTTGCAGGTAAAAAAAAGGTAAAAAACCGGTGGCTTGGCACGGCTATTGTGCGCAATGCCTTGACAAAGTTGGCATGTGCCACTGACCATGACCACAAAAGTTAACTAGTATCTTTAACGGCTATGAATCATAACACGAGTCAGCCACGGTCAGAGTGTCCAATCAGAGTGCACATATAGAGGGCATGACCTTACAGGAATAAACAAGATAGGATACAGGTGGCTCAGTGTGGCTATTGTGTGCAATACCTTGACAAAGTTGGCATGTGCCACTGACCATGACCAAAAATGTATCCAAATAACTTTTAATTCTATTGATCATAACACGAGCCAGCCACGGTCAGAGTGTCCAACCATAGTGCAGATTTACTAGGCATGATCTTGCAGGTTCAAACAAGGTATAGTACAGGTGGCTCGGTGTGGCTATTGTGCGTAATGCCTTGACGAATTTGGCATGCGCCACTGACCATTACCGCAAATGTATCCAAGTGACTTTTACTTCAATTGATCATAACATGAGTCAGCCACTGTCAGAGTGTCCAATCACAGTGCAGATGTACTAGGCATGATCTTGCAGGTGCAAACAAGGTAGAATACTGGTGGCTCGGTGTGGCTATTGTGCGCAATGCCCTGACAAAGGTGGCATGTGCCACTGACCATGACCACAAAGTTTACCACGTGACTTTAAAATCTACGAATCGTTACACGAGTCAGCCACGGTCAGAGTGCCCAACCACAGTGCAGATGTACTAGGCATGATATTGCAGGTATAAACAAGTAAAAAACCGGTGGCTTGGCCAAGCTACTGTGCGCAATGCCTTGACAAAGTTGGCATGTGCCGCTGCCCATGACCACAAAGTTTACCAAGTACCTTAAAAGGCTATTGATCAGAACACGAGTAAGCCACAGTCAGAGTGTCCAATCACAGTGCAGGTGTACTAGGCATGACCTTACAGGTATGATTTATGGTAGAATACTGGTGACTTGGTCTGTCTATTGTGTGCAATGCCTTGATTAAGTTGGCATGTGCCACTGACCATGACCACAAATGCATCCAAGTGACTTTTACTTCTATTGATCATAACACGACTAAGCCACAGTCAGAGTGTCCAATCACAGTGCAGATGTACCTGGCATGATCTCGCAGGTTCAAACAAGGTAGAATACTGGTGGTTAAGTGTGGCTATTGTGCGCAATGCATTGACAAAGTTGGCAGGTGCCACTGACCATGCCCACAAATGTATCCAAATTACTTTTACTTCTATTGGTCATAACACGAGTCAGCCACGATCAGAGTGTCCAATCACAGTGCAGATGTACTATGCATGATCTTGCTGGTGCAAGCAAGGTAGAATACTGCTGGCTCGGTGTGGGCATTGTGCACAATGCCTTCACAAAGTTGGCATGTGCCACTGACCATGACCACAAATGAATCCAAGTGACTTTTACTTCTATTGATCATAACACGAGTCAGCCACGGTTAGAGTGTCCAATCAGAGTTCAGATGTACTAGTCATGATCTTGCAAGTATAAACAAGGTAGAATACTGGTGGCTCGGTGTGGCTATTGTGCGCAATGTCTTGACAAAGGTGGCATGTGCCACTGACCATGACCACGAATGTATCCAAGTGACTGTTACTTCTTTTTATCATAACACGAGTCAGCCACAGTCAGAGTGTCCAATCACAGTGCACATGTACTAGGCATGATCTTACAAGTACAGAAAAGGTAGAATACGAGTGGCTCGGTTTGGCTATTATGCGCCATGCCTTGACAAAGTGAGCATGTGCCACTAACGATGCCCACAAAGTTTACCAAGTACCTTAAACGGCTATGAATCATAACACGAGTTAGCCATGGTCAGAGTGTCCAATGACAGTGCAGATGTACTAGGCATGATCTTGCAAGTGCAAACAATGTACATTACTGGTGGTTCGGTTTGGCTATTGTGCACAATGCTTTGACAAAGTTGGCATGTTCCACTGACTATGACCACAAAGTTTACCAAGTGACTTTAACGTCTACGAACCGTAACACGGGTCAGCCACGGTCAGAGTGCCCAGGCACAATGCACATCTAATATGCATGACCTTGCAGGCATATAAAATGTAAAAAACCGGTGGCATGGCGTGGCTATTGTGCGCAGTGCCTTGACAAAGTTGGCATATGCCACTGTCCATGACCACAAAGTTTACCCAGTACATCAAACGGATATGAATCATAACATGAGTCAGCCACGGTCAGAGTGTCCAATCACAGTACGGATATACTAGGCATGACCTTGCAGGTATAAACAAGGTATAATACTGGTGGCTTGGTGGGGCTATTGTGCGCAATGCCTTGACAACGTTTGCATGTGCTACTGACCATGACCACAAATGTATCCAGGTTACTTTTACGTCTATTGATCGTAACACAAGTCAGCCACAGTCAGAGTGTCAAATCAAAGTGCTGATGTATTATGCATGATCTTGCAGGTGCAATCAAGGTAAAATACTGGTGGCTTGGTCTGGCTATTGTGCGCAATGCCTTGACAAAGTTGGCATGTGCCACTGACCATGACCACAAAGTTTGCCAAGTGACTTTAACTTCTACGAATCGTAACACGAGTCAGCCACGGTCAGAGTGTCCAATCACAGTGAAGATGTATTAGGCATGATCTTGCAGGTGCAAACAAGGTAGAGTACTGGTGGCTCGGTGTGGCTATTGTGCGCAATGCCTTGACAAGGTTGGCATGTGCCACTGACAATGACCACAAAGTTTACCAAGTGACTTTAGCTTCTATGAATTGTAACACGAGTCAGCCACGGTCAGAGCGCACAATGACAGTGCACATATGATTTTCATGACCTTGCAGGTATAAAAAAAGGTAAAAAACCGGTGGCTTGGCACGGCTATTGTGCGCAATGCCTTGACAAAGTTGGCATGTGCCACTGACCATGACCACAAAAGTTAACTAGTACCTTAAACGGCTATGAATGATTACACGAGTCAGCCATGGTCAGAGTGTCCAATCACAGTGTACATATAGTGGGCATGACCTTTCGGGTATAAATAAGATAGAATACAGGTGGCTCAGTGTGGCTATTGTGTGCAATACCTTGACAAAGTTGGCATCTGCCACTGACCATGACCAAAAATGTATCCAAGTAACTTCTAATTTTATTGATCAGAACACAAGTCAGCCACGGTCAGAGTGTCCAACCATAGTGCAGATGTACGAGGCATGATCTTGCAGGTGCAAACAAGGTAGAATACTGGTGGCTCGGTGTGGCTATTGTGCGTAATGCCTTGAAAAAGTTGGCATGCGCCACTGACCATTACCGCAAATGTATCCAAGTGACTTTTACTTCAATTGATCATAACACGAGTCAGCCACTGTCAGAGTGTCCAATCACAGTGCAGATGTACTAGGCATGATCTTGCAGGTTCAAACAAGGTAGAATACTGGTGGCTCGGTGTGGCTATTGTGCGCAATGCCCGGACGAAGGTGGCATGTGCCACTGACCATGACCAGAAAGTTTACCATGTGACTTTAAATTCTACGAATCCTTACACGAGTCAGCCACGGTCAGAGTGCCCAACTACAGTGCAGATGTACTAGGCATTATATTGCAGGTATAAACAAGTAAAAAACCGGTGGCTTGGCCAAGCTATTGTGCGCAATGCCTTGACAAAGCTGGCATGTGCCGCTGCCCATGACCACAAAGTTTACAAAGTACCTTAAACGGCTATTGATCATAACACGAGTCAGCCACAGTCAGAGTGTCCAATCACAGTGCAGATATACTAGGCATGACCTTACAGGTATAAATTATGGTAGAATGGTGGCTCGGTGTGGCTATTGTGTGCAATGCCTTGATCAAGTTGGCATGTGCCACTGACCATGACCACAAATGTATCCAAGTGACTTTGACTTCTATTGAGCATAACACGACTAAGCCACAGTCGAAGTGTCCAATCACAGTGCAGATGTACTTGGCATGATCTCGCAGGTTCAAACAAGGTATAATACCAGTGGCTTGGTGGGACAATTTTGCGCAATGCCTTGATAAAGTTGGCATGTGCCACTGACCATGATCACAAATGTATCCGAATGACTTTTACTTCTATTGATCATAACACAAGTCAGCCACGATGAGAGTGTCCAATCACAGTGCAGATGTACTTTGCATGATCTTGCAGGTGCAATCAAGGTAGATCACTGTTGGCTCAGTGTGGGTATTGTGCACAATGCCTTCACAAAGATGGCATATGCAACTGACCATGACCACACATGTATTCAAGTGACTTTTACTTATATTGATCAAAACACGAGTCAGCCACGGTTAGAGTGTCCAATCAGAGTGAAGATGTACTATTCATGATCTTGCAAGTATAAACAAGGTAGAATACCGGTGGCTCGGTGTGGCTATTGTGCGCAATGCCTTGACAAAGTTGGCATGTGCCACTGACCATGACCACAAACGTATCCAAGTGACTTTTACTTCTATTGATCATAACACGAGTTAGCGACGGTCAGAGTGTCCAACCATAGTGCAGATGTACTAGGCATGATGTTGCAGGTGCAAACAAGGTAGAATAGTGGTGGCTTGGTGTGGCTATTATGCGCAATGCCTTGACAAAGTAGGCATGTGCCACTGACCATAACCACAAATGTATCCAAATGACTTTACTTCTATTGATCATAACATGAGTTGGCCACGATCTGAGTGTCCAATCACAGTGCAGATATACTAGGCATGATCTTGCAGGTGCAAACAATGTAGAATGCTGGTGACTCCGTATGGCTATTGCGCGCAATGCCTTGACAAAGGTGGCATGTGCCACTGACCTTGACCACAAAGTTTACCAAGTGACTTTAACTTCTACGAATCGTTACACGAGTCAGCAACGGTCAGAGTGCCCACCTACAGTGTAGATGTACTAGGCATGACCTTACAGGTATAAACAAGGCAGAATACTGGTGGCTCGGTGTGGCTATTGTGCACAATGCCTTGACAAAGTTGGCATGTGCCGCTGACCATGACCACAAAGTTTACCAAGTACCTTAAACGGCTATTGATCATAACACGAGTCAGCCACAGTCAGAATGTCCAATCAAAGTGCAGATATACTAGGCATGACATTACAGTTACAAAAAAGGTAGAATACTGGTGTCTTGGTGTGGCTATTGTATGCAATGCCTTGACAAAGTTGGCATGTGTCCTTTACCATGACCACAAATGTATCCAAGTGACTTTTACTTCCATTGATCATAACACGAGTCAGCCACGATCAGAGTGTCCAATCAGGGAGTATATGTACTAGGCATGATCTTGCTGGTGTAAACAAGGTAGAATACTGGTGGCTCAGTGTGGCTATTGTGCGCAATGTCCTGACAAAGTTGGCATGTGCCACTGACCATGACCACAAAGTTTACCAAGTACCTTAAACGGCTATGAATCATAACACGAGTCAGCCACGCTAAAAGTGTCCGATCACAGTGCAGATGTACTAGGCATGATCGTGTAGGTAAAAACAAGGTAAACTACGTGTGGCGCGGTGTGGCTATTGTGCGCAATGCCTTCACAAAGTTGGCATGTGCCACTGACCATGACCACAAATGTATCCAAGTGACTTTTACTTCTATTGATCATAACACGAGTCAGCCACAGTCAGGTTGTCCAGTCCCAGTGCAGATGTACTAGGCATGACCTTACAGGTACAAACAAGATAGAATACTGGTGGCTCAGTGTGGCTTTTGTGCGCAATGCCTTGACAAAGTTGGCATGTGCCACTGACCATGACCACAGAGTTTAGCAAGTACCTTAAACAGCTATGAATCATAACACGAGTCAGCCACGATCAGAGTGCCTAGTCACAGTGCAGATATACTGGGCATGACCTTACAGGTATAAACAAGGCAGAATACTGGTGGCTCGGTGTGGCTATTGTGCACAATGCCTTGACAAAGTTGGCATGTGCCACTGACCATGACCACAAATGTATCCAAGTGACTTCTACGTCTATTGATCATAACACGAGTCAGCCCCGGTCAGAGTGTCTAATTACAGTGCAGATGTACTAGGCATGATCTTGCAAGTGCAAACAAAGTAGAATACTGGTGGCTCGCTGTGGCTATTGTGTGCAATACCTTGAAAACGTTGGCATGTGCCACTGACCATGAACACAAAGTTTACCAGGTGACTTTCACTTCTACAAATCGTAACACGAGTCAGCCACGGTCAGAGTGCATAATCACAGTGCACATCTAACATGCATGACCTTGTAAGTTTTTAACTAGGTAACAATCCGGTGGCTTGGCACGGCTTTTGTGCGCAATACCTTGACAAAGTTGGCATGTGCCACTGACCATCACCACAAAGTTTACAAAGTACCTTAAACAGCCATGCATCATAGCACGAGTCAGCCACGGTCAGAGTGTCCAATCACAGTTTAGATATACTGGGCATGACCTTGCAGGTATAAACCAGGTAGAATACAGGTGGATCGGTGTGGCTATTATGCGCAATGCCTTGATAAAGTTGGCATGTGCCACTGACCATGACCACAAATGTATCCAAGTGACTTTTACTTCAATTGATCATAACACGAGTCAGCCACGGTCAGAGTGTCCAATCACAGTGAATATATACTGGGCATGACCTTACAGGTATAAACAAGGTAGAATACTAATGGCTCGGTATGGCTATAGTGCGCAATACCTTGACAAAGTTAGCATGTGCCACTGACGATGACCACAAAGCTTACCAAGTGACTTTACCTTCTACGGATCGTAACACGAGTCAGCCACGGTCAGAGTACCCAATCACAATGCACCTCTAATATGCATGACCTTGCAGGTATAAACAAGGTAAAAAACCGGTGGCTTGGCATGGCTATTGTGCGCAATGTCTTGACAAAGTTGGCACGTGCCACTGACCATGACCACAAAGTTTACCAAGTACCTTAAACGGCGATGAATCATAACACGAGTCAGCCACAGTCAGAGTGTCCAATCAGAGTACAGATATACTGGGCATGACCTTACAGGTATAAAGAAGGTAGAATACTGGTGGCTCGGCATGGCTATTGTGTGCAATGCCTTGGCAAAGTTGGCATGTGCCACTGACCATGACCACAAATAGCCTAGTGACCTTTAACTCTGTTGATCATAACACGCGTCAGCCACGGTCAGAGTGTCCAATCACAGCACAAATATACTAGGCATGACCTTCAAGTATAAACAAGGTAGAATACTGGTAGCTCGGTGGATATTGTGTGCAATACCTTAACAAAGTTGGCATGTGCCACTGACCATGACCACAAATGTATCCAAGTGACTTTTACTTCTATTGATCACAACACGAGTCAGCCACGGTCAGAGTGTCCAATCACAGTGCAGATGTACTAGGCATGATCTTGCAGGTACAAACAAGGTAGAATACCGGTGGCTCGGTATGGCTATTGTGCGCAATGCCTTGACAAAGTTGGCATGTGCCACTGACCATGACCACAAAGTTTACCAAGTGAATTTAACTTCTAAGAATCGTAACACAAGTCAGCCACAGTCAGGGTACCCAATCACAGTGCACATCTAATGTGCATAACCTTGCAGGTATAAACAGGGTAAAAAACCGGTGCCCTGGCACGGCTATTGTGCGCAATGCCTTGACAAAGTTGGCATGTGCCACTGACCATGATCAGAAAGTCAACCAAGTACCTAAAACGGCTATGAATCATAACCCGAGTCAGCCACGGTCAGAGTGTCCAATCACAGTGCAGATGTACTGGGCATGACCTTGCAAGTATGAACAAGGTAGAATACTGGTGGCTCGGTGTGGCTATTATGGGCAACGGCTTGACAAAGTTGGCATGTGCCACTGACCATGACCACAAATGTATCCAAGTGACTTTTACTTCTATTGATCATAACAGGAGTCAGCCATGGTCTGAGTGTCCAACCACAGTGTAGATGTACTAGGCATGACCTTGCAGGTATAAACAAGGTAGAATGCTGTTGGCTCGGTGTGGCTATTGTGCGCAATGCCTTGACAAAGTTGGCATGTGCAACTGACCATGACCACAAAGCTTACCAAGCAACATCAACTTCTACGAATTGTAGCACGAGTCAGCCTCGGTCAGAGTGCCAAATCACAGTGCACATCTTATATGCATGACCGGTGGCTTGGCACGGCTACTGTGCGCAATGCCTTAACAAAGTTGGCATGTGCAATTTACCATGACCACAAATGTATCCAAGTGACGTTTACTTCTATTGATCATAACACAAGTCAGCCATGGTCATAGTGTCCAACAACAGTGCAGATTTACTAGGCATGGTCTTGCAGGTGTAAACAAGGTAGAATACTGGTAGCTCGGTGAGGATATTGTGCGCAATGCCTTGAAAAAGTTGGCATGTGCCACTGACCATGACCACAAAGTTTACCAAGAGACTTTAACGTTTACAAATTGTTACACGAGTCAGCCACAGTCAGAGTACCCAATCACAGTGCACATATAACATGCATGACCTTGCAGGTATAAAACGGGAAAAAAACAGGTGTCTTTGCACGGCTATTGTGCGCAATGCATTGACACCGTTGGTATGTGCCACTGACCATGACCAAAAAGTTTACCAAGTACCTTAAACGGCTATGAATCATAACACCAGTCAGCTACAGTCAGAGTGTCCAATCACAGTGCAGATATACTGGGCATGACCTTGCAGGTGTAAAAAAGGTAGACTACTGGTAGCTGGGTGTGGCTATTGTGCACAATGCCTTGACAAAGTTGGCATGTGCCACTGACCATCACCACAAAGTTTACAAAGTACCTTAAACAGCCATGCATCATAGCACGAGTCAGCCACGGTCAGAGTGTCCAATCACAGTGCAGATATACTGAGCATGATCTTGCAGGTTTAAAAAGGTAGAATACTGGAGGCTCGGTGTGGCTATTTTGTGCAATGCCTTGACAAAGTTGGCATGTGCCACTGACCATCACCACAAAGTTTACAAAGTACCTTAAACAGCCATGCATCATAGCACGAGTCAGCCACGGTCAGAGTGTCCAATCACAGTGCAGATATACTGAGCATGATCTTGCAGGTTTAAAAAGGTAGAAT
This sequence comes from Penium margaritaceum, assembly GCA_023375785.1. Classification (NCBI taxonomy): domain Eukaryota; kingdom Viridiplantae; phylum Streptophyta; class Zygnematophyceae; order Desmidiales; family Peniaceae; genus Penium; species Penium margaritaceum. The sequence continues at coordinate 131,975 of SZWC01005298.1, forward strand.
ACTGGAGGCTCGGTGTGGCTATTTTGTGCAATGCCTTGACAAAGTTGGCATGTGCCACTGACCATCACCACAAAGTTTACAAAGTACCTTAAACAGCCATGCATCATAGCACGAGTCAGCCACGGTCAGAGTGTCCAATCACAGTGCAGATATACTGAGCATGATCTTGCAGGTTTAAAAAGGTAGAATACTGGAGGCTCGGTGTGGCTATTTTGTGCAATGCCTTGACAAAGTTGGCATGTGCCACTGACCATCACCACAAAGTTTACAAAGTACCTTAAACAGCCATGCATCATAGCACGAGTCAGCCACGGTCAGAGTGTCCAATCACAGTGCAGATATACTGAGCATGATCTTGCAGGTTTAAAAAGGTAGAATACTGGAGGCTCGGTGTGGCTATTTTGTGCAATGCCTTGACAAAGTTGGCATGTGCCACTGACCATCACCACAAAGTTTACAAAGTACCTTAAACAGCCATGCATCATAGCACGAGTCAGCCACGGTCAGAGTGTCCAATCACAGTGCAGATATACTGAGCATGATCTTGCAGGTTTAAAAAGGTAGAATACTGGAGGCTCGGTGTGGCTATTTTGTGCAATGCCTTGACAAAGTTGGCATGTGCCACTGACCATCACCACAAAGTTTACAAAGTACCTTAAACAGCCATGCATCATAGCACGAGTCAGCCACGGTCAGAGTGTCCAATCACAGTGCAGATGTACTAGGCATGATCTTGCAGGTACAAACAAGGTAGAATAGTGGTGGCTTGGTGTGGCTATTGTGCGCAATGCCTTGACAAAGCTGGCATGTGCCACTGGCATGCCAACTTTGTCAAGGCATTGCGCACAACAGCCACACCGATCCACCGGTGTTCTTCCTTATTTATACATGTAAGGTCATGCCTAGTATATCTGCACTATGATTGGACACTCTGACCGTGGCTGACTCGTGTTATGATTCATAGCTGTTTAAGATACTTGGTAAACATTGTGGTCATGGTCAGTGGCACATGCCATCTTTGTCAAGGCATTGCGTACAAAAGCCGTGCCAAGACATTTTACCTTGTTTATACCTGGAAGGTGATGCATATTAGATGTGCACTGTGTTACAATTCGTAGAAGTTGAAGTCACTAAGTAAACTTTGTGGTCATAGTCAGTGGCACGTGCCAACTTTGTCAAGGCATTACGCACAAACGCCACACGGGGCCACCAGTATTCTACTTTGTGTACACGTGCAAAATAATGCCTAGCTCATCTGCAGTGTGATTGGATACTCTGATTGTGGCTGACTTGTGTTATGATCAATAGAAGTAAAAGTCACTTGGATACATTTGTGGTCATGGTCAGTGGCACATGCCAACTTTGTCAAGGCATTGCGCACAATAGCCACACCAAGCCACCAGTATTCCACCTTTTTTGCACCTGCAAGATCATGCCTAGTACACCTGCACTGTGATTGGTCACTCTGACCGTGGCTGACTCATGTTATGATCAATAGAAGTAAAATTCACTTGGATACATTTGTGGTCATGGTCAGTGGCACATGCCAACTTCGTCAAGGCATTGCACACAATAGCCACAACGAGCCACTAGTATTCTACCTTGTTTTTCATGGCACGATCATGCCTAGTACATCTGCACTGTGATTGGACACTCTCACCATGGCTGACATGGGGTTTGATCAATGGAAGTAAGAGTCACTTCGATACAAGTGTGGTCATGATCAGTGGCACATGCCAACTTTGTCAAGGCATTGCACAAAATAGCCACACCGAGCCTCCAGTATTCTACCTTTTTAAACCTGCAAGATCATGCTCAGTATATCTGCACTGTGATTGGACACTCTGACCATGGCTGACTCGTGTTATGATTCATAACCGTTTAAGGTACCTGGCAAACTTTGTGGTCATGTTCAGTGGCACATGCCAACTTTGTCAACGCATTGCGCACAAAAGCTGTGCCAAGACACCGGTTTTTTTTTTCCAGGTTCATACGTGCAAGGTCATTCATATTAGATGTGTGCTGTGATCGGGTACTCTGACCGTGGCTGACTCGTGTTACGATTCATAGAAGTTAAAGTCACTTGGTAAACATTTGTGGTTTTGATCAGTGGCACATGCCAACTTTGTCAAGGCATTGCGCCCAATAGCCATCCCGAGCCACCAGTATTCTGCCTTTTCTGTACCTGCAAGGTCATGCCTAGTACATCTGCACTGTGATTGGACACTCTGACCGTGGCTGACTCGTGTTATGATCAATAGAAGTAGAACTCACTATGATACATTTGTGGTCATGGTCAGTAGCACATGCCAACTTTGTCAAAGAATTGGGCACAATAGCCACACCGAGCCACCAGTATTCTACCTTGTTTGCACCTCCAAGATCATGCCTAGCATATCTGAACTGTGATTGGACACTCTGACCGTGGCTGACTCGTGTTATGAACAATAGAAGTAAAATTCACTTGGATACATTTGTGGTCATGGTCAGTGGCACATGCCAACTTTGTCAAGGCATTGCGCACACTAGCCACACCGAGCCACCAGTATTCTACCTTGTTTATTCCTGGAAGGTCATGCACAGTATATCTGTACTGTGATTGGACACTCTGACCGTGGCTGACTCATATTACGATCAATAGAAGTAAAAGTCACTTGGATACAATTGTGGTCATGGTTAGTGGTACATGCCAACTTTGTCAAGGCATTGCGCACAATAGCCACACCGAGCCACCATTGTTATACCTTGTTTATACCTGCAAGGTCATGGCTAGTACATCTAAACTGTGATTGGACACTCTGACCATGGCTGACTCGTGTTACCCATTGTTGAAGATAAAGTCACTTGGTAAACTTTATGGTCATGGTCAGTGGCACATGCCAACTTTGTCAAGGCATTGCGCACAATAGCCACACCGAGCCACCAGTATTCGACCTTGTTTGTACATGCTAGATCATACCTAGTACATGTGCACTGTGACTGGACACTCTGACCGTGGCTGACTTGTGTTATGATCAATAGAAGTAAAAGTCACTTGGATACATTTGTGGTCATCGTCAGTGGCACTTGCCAACTTTGTCAAGGCACTGTGCACAATAGCCACATCGAGCCACCAGTATCCTACCTTGTTTGCACCTGCAAGATCATGCCTAGTACATCTGCACTGTGATTGGATACTTTAACCGTGGCTGACTCGTGTTATGATTCATAGCCGTTTAAGGTACTTTGTAAACTTTGTGGTCATGGTCAGTGGCACATGCCAACTTTGTCAAGGCATTGCGCACAATAGCCGTGCCAAGCCACCGGATTTGTACCTTGTTTATACCTGCAAGAACATGCCTAATACATCTGAACTGTGATTGGGCACTCAAACCGTGGCTGACTCGGTTTGCGATTCGTAGAAGTTAAAGTCACTTGGTAAACGTTGTGGTGATGGTCAGTGGCACATGCCAAAGTTGTGAAGGCATTGCGGACAATAGCCACACCGAGCCACCAGTATTCTACCTTGTTTTTACCTGCAAGGTCATGCCTAGTACATCTGCAATGTGATTGGACACTTTGACCGTGGCTGACTCGTGTTATGCTCAATAGAAGTAAAAGTCACTTGGATATATTTGTGGTCATGGTCAGTGGCACATACCAACTTTGTCAAGGCATTGTGAACAAGAGCCACACCAATGCACCAGTATTCCACCTTATTTCCACCTGTAAGATCATACCTAGTACATCTGCACTGTGATTGGACACTCTGACCGTGGCTGACTCGTGTTATGATTCGTAGAAGTAAAAGTCACTTGGTAAACTTTGTTTTCATGGTCAGTGGCACATGCCGACTTTGTCAAGGCATTGCGCACAATAGACATGCCGAGCCACCAGTATTCTACCTTGTCTTTACCTGCAAGATCATGCCTAGTACATCTGCACTGTGATTGGACACTCTGACCGTGGCTGACTCGTGTTATGATCAATAGAAGTAAATGTCACTTGGATACATTTGTGGTCATGGTCAGTGGCACATGCCAACTTTGTCAACGCATTGTGTACAATAGCCACAGTGAGCCACCAGTATTCTACCTTTTTTGCACCTGCAAGATCATGCCTAGTACAGCTGCACAAGGATTGGACACTCTGACCGTGGCTGACTCGTGTTATGGTCAATAGAAGTAATAGTCACTTGGATACATTGGTGGTCATGTTCAGTGGCACGTGCCAACTTTGTCAAGGCAGTGCACACAGTAGCCGTGCCAAGCCACCAGTTTTTTACCTTGTTTATACCTGCAAGGTCATGCATATTGGATGTACACTATGATTGGACACTCTGACCGTGGCTGACTCATGTTATGATCAATAGAATTAACAGTCCATTGGATACATTTGTGGTCATGGTCAGTGGCACATGCAAACTTTGTCAAGGCATTACGCACAATAGCCATACCAAGCCACCAGTATTCTACCTTGTTTATATCTGCGAGGTCATGCCCAGTATATCTGCATTGTGAATAGACACTCTGACGGTGCCTGACTCGTGATATGATTCATAGCCGTTTAAGGTACTTGGTAAACTTTGTGGTCATGGTCAGTGGCACATGCCAACTTTGTCAAGGCATTGCGCACAATAGCCACACCGAGCCACCAGTATTGTACATTGTTTGTACCTGCAAGACCATGCCCAGTAAATCTGCACTGTAATTGGACACTCTGACTGTGTCGACTCGTTTTATGATTCTTAGAAGTAAAAGTCACTTGGTAAACTTTGTGATCATGGTTAGTGGCACATGCCAACATTGTCAAGGCATTGCGCACAATAGCCACACCGAACCACTAGTATTCCACCTTGTTTGTACCTGCAACATCATGCCTAGCACATTTGCACTGTGATTGGACACACTGACAGTGGCTGACTCGTGTTATGATTCGTAGAAGTTAAAGTCACTTGGTAAACTTTGTGGTCATGGTCAGTGGCACATGCCAACTTTGTCAAGGCATTGCGCACAATAGCCACACTGAGCCACTAGTATTGTACCTTCTTTGCACCTGCAAGATCATGCCTATTACATCTGCACTGTGATTGGACACTCTGACCATGGCTGACTCATGTTACAATCAATAGAAGTACAAGTCACTTTGATACATTTGTCGTCATGGTCAGTGGCATATGCCAACTTTGTCAAGGAATTGTGCACAATAGGCACACCAAACCACCAGTTTTCTACATTGCTTATACCTGCGAGGTCATGCCCAGCATATCTTCACTGTAATTGGACACTCAGACCGTGGCTCACTCGTGTTATAAAACATGGCCGTTTAAGGTACTTGGTAAACTTTGTGGTCATGGTCAGTGGCACATGCCAACTTTGTCAAGGCATTGCGCACAATAGCCGTGCCAGGCCACCGGTTTCTTACCTTGTTTATACCTGCAAGGTCATGCATATTGGATGTGGGCTGTGATTGGGCACTCTGACTGTGGCTGACGCGTGTTACAATTTGTACAAGTTAAAGACACTTGCTAAACTTTGTGGTCATGGTCAGTAGTACATGCCAAATTTGTCAAGGCATTGCGCACAATCGCCACACCAAGCCACCAGTATTCTACCTTCTTTGCACCTGAAAGATCATGCCTAGTACATCTGCACTATGATTGGACACTCAGACCGTGGCTGAATCGTGTTATGATCAAAATAAGTAAAAGTCACTTGAACACATTTGTGGTCATGGTCAGTGGCACATGCCCATTTTGTCAAGGCATTGCACACAATAGTCACACCAAGCCACCAATATTCTTTCTTGTTTGTTCCTGCAAGGTCATGCCTAGTACATCTACACTGTGATTGGGCACTCTGACCGCGGCTGAATCGTGCTATGATCAATAGAAGTAAGAGTCACTTGAATACATTTGTTACCATGGTCAGTGGCACATGCCAACTTTGTCAAGGCACTGCGCACAATAGCCACACCGAGCCACCAATCACCTTGTTTGTACCTGCAAGGTCATGCCCAGTACATCTGCACTGTGATTGGACACTCTGACCGCGCCTGAATCGTGTTATGTTTCGTAGAAGTTAAAGTCACTTGGTATATCTGCACTGTAATTGGACACTCTGACCGTGGCTGACTCGTGTTATGATCAATAGAAGTAAATGTCACTTGGATACATTTGTGGTCATGGTCAGTGGCACATGCCAACTTTGTCAAGGCATTGGGCACAATAGCCACACCGAGCCACCAGTATTCTACCTTGTTTGCACTTGCACGATCATGCCTAGTACATCTGCACTGTGATTGGACACTCGGACCGTGGCTGACTCGTGTTATGATCAATAGAAGTAAATGTCACTTGGATACATTTGTGGTCATGGTCAGTGGCACATGCCAACTTTGTCAAGGCATTGGGCACAATAGCCACACCGAGCCACCAGTATTCTACCTTGTTTGCACTTGCACGATCATGCCTAGTACATCTGCACTGTGATTGGACACTCGGACCGTGGCTGACTCGTGTTATGATCAATAGAAGTAAATGTCACTTGGATACATTTGTGGTCATGGTCAGTGGCACATGCCAACTTTGTCAAGGCATTGGGCACAATAGCCACACCGAGCCACCAGTATTCTACCTTGTTTGCACTTGCACGATCATGCCTAGTACATCTGCACTGTGATTGGACACTCGGACCGTGGCTGACTCGTGTTATGATCAATAGAAGTAAATGTCACTTGGATACATTTGTGGTCATGGTCAGTGGCACATGCCAACTTTGTCAAGGCATTGGGCACAATAGCCACACCGAGCCACCAGTATTCTACCTTGTTTGCACTTGCACGATCATGCCTAGTACATCTGCACTGTGATTGGACACTCTGACCGTGCCTGAATCGTGTTATGTTTCGTAGAAGTTAAAGTCACTTGGTATATCTGCACTGTAATTGGACACTCTGACCGTGGCAGACTCGTGTTATTATTCATAGCCGTTGAAGGTACTTGGTAAACTTTGCGGTCATGGTCAGTGGCACATGCCAACTTTTTAAAGGCATTGCGCACAATAGCCGTGCCAAGCCACCAGTTTTTTACCTTGTTTATACGTGCAAGGTCATGCATATTAGATGTGCACTGTGATTGGGCACTCTGACCGTGGCTGACTTGTGTTACGATGTGTAGAAGTTAAATTCACTTGGTAAACTTTGTGGTCATGGTCTGTGGCACATGGCAACTTTGTCAAGGCATTGCGTACAATAGCCACACTGCGCCACCAGTATTCTACCTTGTTTGCACCTGCAAGATCAGGCCTAGTACATGTGCACTGTGATTGGACACTCTGACCGTGGCTGACTCGTGTTACGATCAAAACAAGTAAAAGTCACTTGGATACATTTGTGGTCATGGTCAGTGGCACATGCCAACTTTGTCAAGACATTACACACAAAAGCCACATCGAGCCACCAGTATTCTACCCTGTTTGTACCTGCAAGGTCATGCCTAGTACATTTGCACTGTGATTGGACACTCTAACCGTGGCTGACTCATGTTATGATCAATAGAAGTTAAAGTCACTTGGATGCATTAGTGGTCATGGTCAGTGGCGCATGCCAACTTTGTAAAGGCATTGCGTACAATAGCCACACCGAGCCACCAGTTACCTTGTTTGTACCTGCAAGGTCATGCCCAGTTTATTTGCACTTTGATTGGGCACTCTGATTGTGGTTGACTCATGTTATGATTCATATCCGTTTAAGGTACTTGGTAAACTTTGTGGTCATGGTCAGTGGCACATGCCAGCCTTTCCAAGGCATTGCGCACAATAGCCGTGCCAAGCCACCGGTTTGTTACCTTATTTATACCTGCAAGGTCATGCACATTAGATGCGCACTGTGATTGGGCACTCTGACTGTGGCTGACTCGTGTTATGATTCGTAGAAGTTAAAGTCACTTGGTTAACTTTGTGGTCATAGTCAGTGACACATGCAACCTTTGTGAAGGCATTGTGCACAATAGCCACACCGAGCCACCCGTATTCTGTCAGAAGATTGTAATGAGCGAGGATGATTAGAGTAGAAGCAAGCAGAAGCACAGAAGCAGGCAGGAGTGAGTTAGCAGAATGACGGAAGCGGAAGGGCGGAGGCAGTCCCAAGAGTTGGTGGCAGAGCCTCGGAAGAGGCGAGGCACAGGAGCTCCAAGGCAGACAGAGGGCGGGGAGTGAGCACGGGAACGAAGTGAGTGGAGCTCCAGTCGTGAGCGAAAGGTTACGAGTGACAAAGCGAAGCGAGAGATGGTAAGCGAGGAACGAAGGCAGGAGGCGAGCAGAGCGAGAACACGGCGGCAGCACCATGTAACCAAAAAGGGAACATGATGTGCAGAACTGTTCTGGTTAACATGAGGGAATGAACATCTTCAGTATGAAAAGACAGAACAGGAGAAAAATGCATAGCAATGGCTTCTTTCCGCTGGCCGGACGTGGTGTGACAGGTGTCCCTTTATCAGGGGATTACTTGACAGTAGGTTCCGAACGGTCGAGTGACCGGAGAACCGTTGCTCAAGTTGGTTCGGTCTAGGACCTGAACCGTTTTTAAGATATCTTATCGGTGTGCGTTACTGACACCCTCGGGCACACCATTAAGGTTAGAATGGGACACCTCTCCGATGGTGTGACGTGTTGTCCTCTGAGAAGTCTTATGAGAGAGCAAGATTGTCTGAGGGTTCTGGTGTCGGAGAGGGAGTTGGTGGCATTGGTGGAGGTGTAGGGAGCCGATATGGATTGAGTCCTCAAGGAGTATATCCTCTGAGTACTCCTCTCCGGTATTCTGTTTGGTCGGTAGGCTCTCATTGTGCGCACAACTCTTCAATGTTGTCCACAATAGAAAGAATGTTCAGACCTCCTCTGAGGATGATGTCAAAGAAGGGCTGGTCTGTGGCTGTTAGCAGCAGTGTTCGGGCATGACATAGAGCGTAGTAGTAGTTTTCTCTGTAGACCCGAGGTTGGCGGGAGGACCACCATACTGAGTATATGAACAGTCGCTTGAGGCGGAACCCACGGACTGTTACTTGTCGAGTGACATGCATTAGGACTTCTTCCAACTCAGTGAAGTTGTTGTCCTCTTGATCCACAAACTCGAGCACTGGAATGCGGTTGATCAAAGGAACCACGGGGGGATCAATGTCAGGCTGCCAGAGTCTCCGAACCCATCGTCGAACGTTGTTCGGAGGATTGTAGTGGGTCATAGTTAGATAGATGGGGTGCACAGAAGAAGAGTGCAAGAATGTCACGACTGGGTGGATACAGTTGTGAAGTAGGTGCTTGTAGAAGACGAGGGATAACAGGAGGAAGCGGGATGGTGGAGTACGGTTCCGTGACTTGCGTATGGAGCAGAGCGTGAAGGGTGATGATGATGGCAGATGCGCTGAATGGAGGAGTTGACGAAGTGGGCGCAGGGGTGAAACCCCTTGCGCTGAGGACGTTCCAGCATGGGTGCAAGTTTCGCGAAGTGGGCGATTCGACCGGGCGGATCCTTGTGCCGAGCGAAGGATGAAGGCGGATGCTGAAGGAGGAATACATGTATGACGAAGTGGGCGTAGGGACGGAACCACGTGCGCTGCAGGAAGTTTTGGCGTGGGTGCAGGTCGTCGCGCTGCAAGCGATGCGACCGGGCAAATCCGCGTACCGAGTAATGAGGAGGGCTGATGATGGAGGAGGAGTGCTGAACAACTGAGTGGATGCAGGGGCAAAAACACGTGCGCTGCTCTAGTAGATGTGGTAGAATGCGGCAAGGGGTGGGCAGATGCCAACGCGCCGTGAGAAATCTGCCGCCGGCGTGGGTGCAGGCTGCTGCAAAGCGGGCAGCGAGCTCATACAGGTCCTTGTGCTGGCCACAGATGCGGATGATGATCAAGCGGAAGCTGATGAAATAGGAGTGGGCGTAGGCCGAACCACGTGCGCTGCGTGGTTTGCCCTACGTGGGCGCAGGTCGTTGTGAAAAGGGCGATGCGACCGGGCGGATCCTTGTACCGAGCGGATGATGCGGAAATGAAGCGAGAGGAGGCGGAGGCGGCTGATGGCTGAGTGGGTGTAGGGGCGGAACCACGTATTCTACAGATGCTGGTGATGCAGATTGGTGTGGAGGCAACGCGGATGATGATGACGACAGGCGTCTTGAGAACGATAGATGAGGCTGGAGGCTGTGCTGATGCTGGCAGCTGAAGTGGAAGCGACGAGAAGGATGGAAGGTAATGGATGAAGATGAGAATGACGCTGATGCAAAGGTGAAGAAGGTGACGACTGATTAAGAGGAGGAGCATGTAGCGGAAACGGATGGTAGGGATGGCAGTAGGCAAAAACTGGCGGCACGGTAGGACGGGTTGAAAGTGACAACCAACTCCTCTGCTTCCAGGAGAGTGACAGCTTGTTCTCTAGTTGACCCGATAATGACGGGCAGGAAGACCGGTGGTGGTTGATATCCTGGTTAATGGAGGGAGGTGGTTGCAGCAGAGGCAGTCATGCGGCGGGCAGAGGCAGTTCTGCACATCATTGGATCGAGGTAATCCAACAACTGTCCTTTTTCCAACATTCCCCCCCTTGTCGATCCAGTGCCGATGAGCTTGGAGCAGACAAGTGGGAAAAGGGAGGAAGTCCTCCCGTGAGAGTAGAGCCAGGGCGAGGCACGGGAATGCCCGGTGAAGAAGACCCCCCCC
>SZWC01005299.1:4227-17355 GCA_023375785.1 Penium margaritaceum
GTATAAGTGCGGTTTAAGTTTGTCTAAGTGTGTGTAAGTGCATGTAACTGCGTATAAATGCGTATAAGTGCGTGTAAATGTGTGTAAGTGTGTATAGCTGCGTGTGAGTGTAGTTAAGTGGATGTAATTTTGTGTAATTTTGTGTAAGTGTGTGTAAGTGCGTATAAGTGTATGTAAGTGTCTGTAAGTGCGTGTAAGTACGTGTAAGTGCGTATAAGTGCATGTAAGTGCATGTAAGTGCATATAAGTGTATGTAAGTGTGTGTAAGTGTGTGTAAGTACGTGTAAGTACGTGTTAGTGCATATAAGTGAATATAAGTGCGTGCAAGTGCATGTAAGTGTGGTTTAAGTGCGTGTAATTTTGTGTAAGTGCGTATAAGTGCGTGTAAGTTTATGAAAGTGCGAGTAAGTACGTGCAAGTGCGTGTAAGTGCGTATCAGTGCGTGTACGTACGTGTAAGTACGTGTAAGTGTGTGTAAGTACGTGTAAGTACGGTTTACGTTCATGTAAGTATGTGTAAGTGCATGTAAGTGCGTGTAAGTGTGTGTAAGTGCTTGTAAGTGTGGTTTAAGTGCGTGTAATTTTGTGCAAGTTCGTGTAAGTGCATGTAAGTGCGTGTAAGTGTGTGTAAGTGCGTGTAAGTGCGTGTAAGTACGTATAAGTACGTGTAAGTGTGTGTAAATGCGTGTAAGTGTGTGTAAGTGCGTGTAAGTGCGTGTAAGTGCGTGTAGGTTCGTGTAATTTTGTGTAAGTGCGTGGAAGTATATGTAAGTAAGTGTAAGTGCGTGTAAGTACGTGTAAGTACGTGTAAGTGCGTGTAAGTGTGTGTAAGTGGGTGTAAGTGCGTCTAAGTGCATGTACGTTCGTGCAAGTGCGTGTAAGTGCGTATAAGTTTGTGTAAGTGCGTGTAAGTGCGTGTAAGTACGTGTAAGTGCGTGTAAGTGTGTGTAAGTGTGTGTAAATGCCTGTAAGTGTGTATAAGTGCGTCGAAGTGCGTATAAGTGTGTATAAGGACGTGTAAGTGTGTGTAAGTGTGTGTAAGTGCGTGTAAGTGCGTGTGACTGCGAGTAAGTATATGTAAGTGTGTGTAAGTGTGTGTAAGATCATGTAAGTATGTGTAAGGGCATGTAAGTACGTGTAAGTGCGTGTAAGTGCGTGTAAGTACATGTAAGTGCATGTAAGTACATAAAAGTGCGTGTAAGTGTGTATAAGTGTGTGTAGATGTGTGTAAGTGTGTGTAGGTGTGTGTAAGTGCGTGTTAGTGCATGTGAGTGCATGTAAGAGCGAGTAAGTGCATGTAAGTGCGTGTTAGTGCGGTTTAAGTTCGTGTAAGTGAGTGTAAGTGCGTGTAAGTATGTGTAAGTTCGTGTAAGTGTGTGTAAGTGCGTGTAAGTGCTGAAAGTGCGTGTAAGTAGGTGTAAGTGCGTGTTAATGTGTGTAAGTGCGTGTACGTGCAGTGTAAGTTCATGTAAGTGTGTATAAGTACGTGTAAGTGCGTGCAAGTATTTGTAGGTATGTGTAAGTGCGTGTAAGTGCGTGTAAGTGCGTGTAAGTATGTGTAAGTGCGTGTAAGTTCGCGTAAGTGTGTGTAAGTGCGTGTAAGTGCGTGTATGTATGTGTAAGTACGTGTAAGTATGTGTAAGTGCAAGTAAGTGCGTGTACGTACGTGTAAGTACGTATAAGTATGTATACATTTGTTTAAGTTTGTGTAAGTGCGTGTGCGTGCAGGTAAGTGTATATAAGTACGTATAAGTGTGTATAAGTGCGTATAAGTGCATGTAAGTGTGTGTAAGTGTGTGTAAGTGCGTGTAAGTACGTATAAGTGCGTATAAGTGTGTGTAAGTGCGTGTAAGTACGTGTAAGTTCCTGTTAGTGTGTGAAAGTGCGTGTAAGTGTGTGCAAGTATGTGTAAGTGTGGTTTAAGTGCGTGTAAGTTTGTATTAGTGTGTGTAAGTGCGTGTAAGTTTGTGTAAGTGCGTGTAAGTGCGTGTAAGTGTGTGTAAGTAGGTGTAAGTGCGTGTAAGTGTGTGTTAGTATGTGTAAGTGTGTGTTAGTGCGTGTAAGTGCGTGTAAGTGTGTGTTAGTGTGTGTAAGTGCGTGCAAGTGTGTGTAAGTGCATGTCAGTGCGTGTAAGTGCATGTAAGTGCATATAAGTGCGTGTAAGTGCGTGTAAGTACGTGTAAGTACGTGTAAGTGCGTGTAAGTGTGTGTAAGTATGTGTAAGTGCGTGTAAGTGCGTGTAAGTGCATGTAAGTGCATATAAGTGCGTGTAAGTGCGTGTAAGTACGTGTAAGTACGTGTAAGTGCGTGTAAGTGCATGTAAGTGTGTGTAAGTGGGTGTAAGTGCGTGTAAGTGTGTGTAAGTACGTGTAAGTTCGTGTAAGTACGTGTAAGTGCATATATGTGACTGTAAGTCCTTGTAAGTGTGTGTAAGTGCGAATAAGTGCGGTTTAAGTTTGAGTAAGTGCGTGTAAGTGCGTGTAAGTGCATGTATGTGTGTTTATGTACGTGTAAGTGCGTGTAAGTGCAGTTTAAGTGGATGTAACTTTGTGTAAGTTCCTTTAAGTCTGTGTAAGTACGTGTAAGTGTGTGTATGTGCGTGTAAGTGCGTGTAAGTACGTGTAAGTACGTGTAAGTGCATGTAAGTGCGTGCCAGTACGTATCAGTGCGTGTTAGTGCATGTAAGTATCTGTAAGTGCGTGTAAGAGCATGTAAGTACGTGTAACTGTGTGTGTAGGTGCATGTAGGTGCCTATAAGTGTGTGTAAGTGCATATAAGTGTGTATAAGTGCGTGTAAGTGCGTGTAAGTGCATGTAAGTGCATGTAAGTGTGGTTTAAGTGCGTGTAAGTCTGTGTAAGTGCGTATAAGTGCGTATAAGTGTGTATACGTGTGTGTAAGTGCATGTAAGTGCGTGTAAGTGTAAGTGTGTATAAGTGTGTGTAAGTGTGTGTAAGTGTGTGTTAGTGTATATTAGTGCGTGTAAAAGCGTGTAAGTGTGTGTAAGTACGTATAAGTGCGTGAAAGTGTGTATAAGTGTGTGTAAGTGCATGAAAGTGCGTGTACATGTGTGTAAGTGCGTGTTAGTGTGTGTGAGTGCATGTAAGAACGTGTAAGGGCATACAAGTGCGTGTAAGTGCGGTTTAAGTTCGTATAAGTTTGTGTAAGTGTGTGTAAGTACGTGTACGTTTGTGTAAGTGCGTGTAAGTGTGTGGAAGTGCTAAAAGTGAGTGTCAGTACGTATAAGTGCATGTAAGTACGTGTAAGTGCATGTAAGTGCATGTAAGTGTGTGTAAGTGCGTGTAAGTACGTGTAAGTACGTATAAGTGTGTATAAGTATGTGTAAGTATGTATAAGTGCGTGTAAGTGTGTGTAAGTGCGTATGAGTGTGTGTAAGTATGTATAAGTGCGTGTAAGTGCATGTAAGTGTGTGTACGTGCGTGTAAGTGTGTGTAAGTGTGTGTAAGTTTGTGTAAGTGTGTGTTAATGCGTGTAAGTGTGTGTAAGTGCGTGTAAGTATGTGTTAGTGCATGTAAGTGCGTGTAAGTGTGTGTAAGTGCGTGTAAGTACCTATAAGTGCGTGAAAGTACGTGTAAATGCGTGTAAGTGCAAGAAAGTACGTGTAAGTGCGTGTAAGTGCGTGTAAGTGCGTATAAGTACGTGTAAGTTTGTGTAAGTGCATGTAAGTTCCTGTGAGTGTGTGTACGTGCGTGTACTTGCGTGTAAGTGCGTGTAAGTTTGTATAAGTATGTGTAAGTGCCTGTAAGTACGTGTAAGTATGTGTAAGTGCAAGTAAGTGCATGTAAGTGCATATAAGCGCGTGTATGTGCGTGTAAGCACATGTAAGTGCGTGTAAGTGCATGTAAGTACATGTAAGTACGTGTACATACGTGTAAGTGCGTGTAAGAGCGTGTAAGTTCGTGTAAGTGCGTGTAAGTGCGTGTAAGTGCGTGTAAGTCCGTGTAAGTGCGTGTAAGTACGTGTAAGTACGTTTAAGGTTGTGTAAGTGACTGTCAGTTTGTGTAAGTGCGTGTAAGTGAGTGTAAGTGCGTGTAAGTGTGTGTAAGTACGTGTAAGTACGTGTAAGTGCATGTAAGTGTGTGTAAATGCGTGTAAGTACGTGTAAGTGCGTATAAGTGCGTGTAATTACGTGTACGTATGTGTAAGTGAATGTACGTTCGTCTAAGTGTGTGTAAGTACGTGTAAGTACATGTAAGTGTGTGTAAGTCCGTGTAGGTACGTATAAGTGGATGTAAGTGCGTGTAAGTGCGTGAAAGTGCGTGTAAGTGCCTGTAAGTGCGTGTAAGTATGTGTAAGTGCGTCTAAGTGCATGTAAGTGCATGTAAGTGCGTGTAAGTGTGTATAAGTGCGTATAAGTGTGTATATGTAAGTATAAGTGCGTATAAGTGTGTGCAAGTGCGTGTAAGTGCGTGTAAGTGTGGTGTAAATGCGTGTAAGTGTGTGTAAGTGCATGTAAGTGCGTATCATTGCATATAAGTGCGTATAAGTGCGTGTAAGTGCATGTAAGTGCGTGTTAGTGCGTGTAAGGGTATGTAAAAGCGTGTAAGTATGTGTAAGTGCGTGTAAATGCTTATAAGTACTTGTAAGTGCGTGTAAATGCATGTAAGTGCGTGTAGGTACGTGTAAGTACGTGTAAGTGCGTGTAAGTGTGTATAAGTGTTATAAGTGTGTGTAAGTGCATGTAAGTGCGTGTAAGTGCGTGTAAGTACATGTAAGTACGTGTAAGTTTGTGTAAATGTGTGTAAATGCATGTAAGTACATGTAAGTGCGTGTAAGTGTGTGTAATGGCGTGTAAGTACGGTTAAAGTTTGTGTGAGTGCGTGTGAGTGCGTGTAAGTGCGTATAAGTATGTATAAGTGTGTATAAGTGCGTGTAAGTACAGTTTAAGTCTGTGTTAGTGCGTATAGGTGCGTGTAAGTACGTGTATGTACGTGTAAGTGTATGTAAGTGTATGTAAGTGCATGTAAGTGTGTGGAAGTATGTGTAAGTGCGTGTAAGTGCGTATAAGTATGTGTAAGTGCGTGCAAGTGCTTATAAGTGCATGTTAGTGCATGTAAGTGTGTGTAAGCGCACGTATATGCGTGTAAGTGCGTGTAAGTACGTACACGTATGTGTAAGTGCGTATAAGTGCGTGTAAGTGCGTATAAGTATGTATAAGTGTGTATAAGTGCGTGTAAGTACAGTTTAAGTCTGTGTTAGTGCGTATAGGTGCGTGTAAGTACGTGTATGTACGTGTAAGTGGATGTAAGTGTATGTAAGTGCATGTAAGTGTGGTTTAAGAGCGTGTAAGTCTGTGTAAGTGCGTATAAGTGCGTGTAAGTGCGTATAAGTATGTATAAGTGTGTATAAGTGCGTGTAAGTACAGTTTAAGTCTGTGTTAGTGCGTATAGGTGCGTGTAAGTACGTGTATGTACGTGTAAGTGGATGTAAGTGTATGTAAGTGCATGTAAGTGTGTGGAAGTATGTGTAAGTGCGTGTAAGTGCGTATAAGTATGTGTAAGTGCGTGCAAGTGCTTATAAGTGCATGTTAGTGCATGTAAGTGTGTGTAAGTGCGTGTACGTACGTATAAGTGTGTGTAAGTGTGTGTAAGTGCATGTAAGTGCGTGTAAGTATGTATAAGTGCGTGTAAGTGCGTGTAAGTGCATGTTAGTGCGTGTAAGTGCGTGTAAGTGCGTCTAAGTACGTGTAAGTGCGTGTAAGTGCGTGTACGTACGTGTAAGTATGTGTAAGTGCATGTAAGTGTGTGTAAGCGCACGTATATGCGTGTAAGTGCGTGTAAGTGCGTGTAAGTGCGTGTAAGTACGTGTAAGTTTGTGTAAGTGCGTGTAAGTGTGTGTAAGTTCGTGTAAGTACGGTTTAGGTTCGTGTAAGTGCGTGTAAGTGCGTGTAAGTATGTAGAAGTGTGTATAAGTGCGTCTAAGTGCGTGTAAGGGCGTATACGTGCAGTTTAAGTGGGTGTAAATTTGTGTAAGTTTGTATAAAAGCGTGTAAGTGCGTCTAAGTGCGTGTAAGTGAGTGTAAGTACAACTAAGTATGTGTAAGTGCATGTAAGTGTGTGTAAGTGCGTGCAAGTACGTGTTAGTGTGTGTATGTGTGTGTGTGTGTGTAAGTATGTGTAAGTGCATGTAAGTGCGTGTAAGTGCGTGTAGGTGCGTGTAGGTGCGTATAAGTGTGTGTAAGTGCATGTAAGTGTGTATAAGTGCGTGTAAGTGCATGTAAGTGTGAGTAAGTGCGTGTAAGTGCATGTAAGTGCGTGTAAGTGTGTGTAAGTGTGTGTAAGTATGTGTAAGTGCATGTAAGTATGTGTAAGTGCATGTAAGTGCGTGTAAGTGTGGTTTGAGTGTATGTAAGTTCGTGTAAGTGCGTGTAAGTACGTACACGTATGTGTAAGTGCGTATAAGTGCGTATAAGTACGTGTAAGTGTGTGTAAGTGCGTGTAAGTACGTGTAAGTATGTGTAAGTGTGTGTTAGTACGTGTAAGTGTGTGTAAAAGCGTGTAAGTGCGTGTAAGTGTGTATAAGTGCATGTAAGTGCGTGTAAGTACATGTAAGTACGTGTAAGTACATGTAACTGTGTGTAAGTGTGTGTAAGTGCGTGTAAGTGCGTGTAAGTGCATGTAAGTATGTGTAAGTTTGTATAAGTGCGTGTAAGTGTGTGTAAGTGCATGTCAGTACGTGTAATTGCATGTACGTTTGTGTAAGTATGTGTAAATGCGTGTAAGTGTGTGTACGTGCATGTAAGTATGTGTAAGTGCATGTAATTATGTGTAAGTACGTGTAAGGTCGTATCAGAGCGTGTAAGCGCGTGTAAGTGTGTGTAAGTGCGTGTAAGTGCATGTAAGTGTGTGTATGTGCGTATACGTGCGTGTATGTGCCTGTAAGTTTGTGTAAGTGCGTGTAAGTGCGTGTAAGTACATGTAAGTGCGTGTAAGTGCGTGTAAGTGTGTGTAAGTATGTGTAAGTGCGTGTAAGTATGTATAAGTACATGTAAGTGCGTGTAAGTATGTGAAAGTACATGTAAGTACGTGTAAGTTCATGTACATGAATGTAAGTTGGTGTAAGTGCGAGTAAGTGCGTGTAAGTGCGTGTAAGTGCGTGTAAGTGCGTGTAAGTGCGTGTAAGTGTGTGTAAGTGTGTGTAAGTGCGTATAAGTGTGTATAAGTGTGTGTAAATACGTGTAAGTTTGTGTAAGTACGTGTTAGTTTGTGTGAGTGAATGTAAGTTCGTGTAAGTGTATATAAGTGCCTGTAAGTGCGTATTCGTGCGTGTAAGTGCGTGTAAGTGCGTATAAGTGCGTGTAAGTGCGTGTAAGTGTGTGTAAGTGCGTAAAAGTGATTTCGTGTAAGTTCGTGTAAGTGCGTGTAAGTGCGTGTAAGTGCGTATAATTGTGTGTAAGTGCGTGTAAGTGCGTATAAAGGTGTGTAAGTGCATGTAAGTTCGTATAAGTGCGTGCAAGTACGTGTAAGTGCGTGATAGTAGGTGTAAGTGTGTGTAAGTGCATGTAAGTGTGTGTAAGTGCGTGTTAGTATGTATAAGTTCGTGTAGGTGCATGAAGGTGCGTGTAAGTGTATGTAAGTATGTGTAAGTGCGTGTAAGTACGTGTAAGTACGTGTAAGTGCATGTTAGTGCGTGTAAGTGCATGTAAGTGCGTATAAGTGTGTGTAAGTGCGTCTGAGTGCGTGTAAGTATGTCTAAGTGCCTGTAAGTGCATATAAGTGCGTGTAAGTGCATGTGAGTGCGTGTAATTGTGGTTGAAGTGCGTATACGTTTGTTTAAGTGCGTGTAAGTAGGCATTAGAAAACAATATCCGCTATCCGGGGTATCCGCACTATCCTTCCAGTATCCGGATTGCAGATAGTACCTGGAAAACAACTTAGAAGGATATCCGGATACATCCGTATATATGTGGATGTGGATATCAGCTGGAGATATGTGGCTTTTTCTGAAGGTGCCCTTGAGTATCCGGAGGTATCCGCTGGTATCCGTACAAGTATCGGGGTGTATCCGTACTTCTATCCGTTGAACTATCCGGATAGTGCAAGCATCCGCAAGTATCCGTAAGTATCCGGATATTTGAGGCAACTATCCAGATAGCGGATACCTGACTGGTGAAAATATCCGGATAGCGGATACCTCCAAAAAGGGACAGATATATCCGGATTTTCATGCCTATGTGTTAGTGCGTATAAGTGTGTGTAAGTGCGTATAAGTGCGTGTAAGTGTGTGTAAGTGGGTGTAAGTGTGTGTTAGTGTGTGTAAGTGTGTGTAAAAGTGTATAAGTGCGTGTAAGTATGTGTAAGTGTGTGTAAGTGCATGTAAGTGTGTATAAGTGCNAAGTATCCGGATATTTGAGGCAACTATCCAGATAGCGGATACCTGACTGGTGAAAATATCCGGATAGCGGATACCTCCAAAAAGGGACAGATATATCCGGATTTTCATGCCTATGTGTTAGTGCGTATAAGTGTGTGTAAGTGCGTATAAGTGCGTGTAAGTGTGTGTAAGTGGGTGTAAGTGTGTGTTAGTGTGTGTAAGTGTGTGTAAAAGTGTATAAGTGCGTGTAAGTATGTGTAAGTATGTATAAGTGCGTATAAGTGTGTATCGGTGCGTGTAAGTGCCTGTAAGCACATGTAAGTGTGTATAAGTGCATGTAAGTTTGTGTAAGTACGTGTAAATGCGTGTAAGTGCGTGTAAGTGCATGTAAGTGTGTGTAAGTGCATACATGTATGTATCAGTGCATGTAAGGTCGTGTAAGAGTGTGTGAGAGCGTATAAATGCGTATAAGTACGTGTAAGTGCGTGTAAGTGTGTGTAAGTGCGTCTAAGGGCGTGTAAGTGCATGTAAGTACGTGTACATCCATGTAAGTGTGTGTAAGTACATGTAAGTGTGTGTAACTGCGTGTACGTGCGTATAAGTGCATGTAATGCGTGTAAGTGCGTGAAAGTACGTGTAAGTTCGTGTAAGTGCGTGTAATTTCTTGTAAGTACATGTAAGTACATGTAACTGTGTGTAAGTGCGTGTAAGTGCGTGTAAGTGCGTGTAAGTGCGTGTAAGTACGTGTAAGTGTGTGTAAGTGCGTGTAAGTACGTGTAAGTACGTGTAAGTGCAAGTAAGTGTGTGTAAGTATGTGTAAGTACATGTGAGGCGTATAAGTATGTGTAAGTGTGTAGAAGTGCGTATAAGTACATGTAAGGGCGTGTAAGTGCGTGTAAGTGCGTGTAAGTGCGTGTAAGTGTGTGTAAGTGTGAGTAAGTACGTGTA
Organism: Penium margaritaceum; assembly: GCA_023375785.1. Lineage (NCBI taxonomy): Eukaryota > Viridiplantae > Streptophyta > Zygnematophyceae > Desmidiales > Peniaceae > Penium > Penium margaritaceum. Next base: position 13,507 of record SZWC01005299.1, read on the forward strand.
AGTGCATGTAAGTGCGTGTAAGTGCGTGTAAGTGCGTGTAAGTGCGTGTAAGTGCGTGTAAGTACGTGTAAGTGCATGTAAGTGCGTGTAAGTGCGTGTAAGTGCGTGTAAGTGCGTGTAAGTGCGTATAAGTACGTGTGAGTTTGTGTTAGTGAATGTAAGTTCGTGTAAGTGCATGTAAGTATGTGTAAGTGCGTGTAAGTGCGTATAAGTGCATGTAAGTGCATGTTAGTATGTGTAAGTACGTGTAAGTACGTGTAAGTTTGTGTTAGGGAACATAAGTTCGTCTAAGTGCTTGTAAGTGCGTGTAAGTGCGTGTAAGTACGTGGTAAGTGTGTGTAAGTACGTGTAAGTGCTTGTAAATACGTGTAAGTGTGTGTTAGTGTGTATGAGTGCGTGTGAGTGCATGTAAGTATGTGTAAGTGCGTGTAAGTGCATGTAAGTGCGTGTAAGTACGTCTCAGTATGTGTAAGTGCGTGTAAGTGCGTGTAAGTGCGTGTTAATGCGTGTACGTTTGTGTAAGTGCGTGTAAATGCGTGTAAGTATGTGTAAGTGCATGTAAGTGCGTATAAGTGCATGTAAGAATGTGTAAGTGCGTGTAAGGTCGTGTAAGAGCGTATGAGAGCGTGTAAGTACGTACAAGTGCGTGTAAGTGCGTGTAAGTGCGTATACGTTTGTGTAAGTGCGTGTAAGTGCGTGAAAGTACGTGTAAGTACGTGTAACTGCATGTAAGTGCGTGTAAGTGCGTGTAAGTACGTGTAACTGTATGCAAATATGTGTAAGTATGTGTAAGTGCATGTAAGTGCGTATAAGTGCATGTAAGAATGTGTAAGTGCGTGTAAGGTCGTGGAAGAGCGTATGAGAGCGTGTAAGTACGTACAAGTGCGTGTAAGTGCGTGTAAGTGCGTATACGTTTGTGTAAGTGCGTGTAAGTGCGTGAAAGTACGTGTAAGTAAGTGTAACTGCATGTAAGTGCGTGTAAGTGCGTGTAAGTACGTTTAACTGTATGCAAATATGTGTAAGTATGTGTAAGTGCATGTAAAGCGTGTAAGGGTGTGTAAGTGCATGTAAGTACGTGTAAGTACGTGTGAGTTTGTGTAAGTGCGTGTGAATGCGTGTAAGTGCGTGCGTGTAAGTGCGTGTAAGTGCATGTAAGTATGTGTAAGTACCTATAAGGTCGTGCAAGAGCGTGTGAGAGCATGTAAGTGTGTGTAAGCGCGTGAAAGTACGTGTAAGTACATGTAAGTGTGTGTAAGTACGTATAAGTGCGTATAAGTGCGTGTAAGTGCGTGTACGTTCATGTAAGTGCGTATAAGTATGTGTAAGTACATGTAAGTGTGTGTAAGTGCAAGAAAGTGTGTGTAAGTACATGTAAGTGTGTGTAAGTGTGTGTAACTGCGTGTACGTGCATGTAAGTGTGTGTAAGTGCCTATAAGTGCGTGAAAGTACGTGTAAGTTTGTGTAAGTACGTATAAGTTAATGTAAGTGCATTTAAGTGCATGTAAATGCATGTAAGTGCGTGTAAGTGTGTGTAAGTACGTTTAAGTGCGTGTAAGTATGTGTAAGTGCGTGTGAGTACGTGTAAGTATGTGTAAGTGCAAGTAAGTGCGTGTAAGTGCGTGTAAGTACGTGTAAGTGCCTGTAAGCACGTGTAAGTGCGTGTAAGTGCGTACAAGTACGTGTAAGTGTATGTAAGTACGTGTAAGTGCGTGTAAGTGCGTGTAAGTGCGTGTAAGTGCATGTAAGTGCGTGTACAAGCGTGTAAGTACGTGTAAGTGTGTGTAAGTGCGTGTACGTACGTGGAAGTGCGAGTAAGTATGTGTAAGTTCGTGTAAGTGAATGTAAGTTCGTGTAAGTGCGTGTAAGTGTGTGTAAGTATGTGTAAGTGCGTGTAAGTGTATGTAAGTGCGTATAAGTGTGTGTTAGTGCATGTAAGTGCGTGTAAGTGCGTACTAGTGCGTATAAGTGCGTATAAGTGTGTATAAATACATGTTTGTGTAAGTAAATGTTTGTTCATGTTAGTGCATGTAAGTGTGTATAAGTACGTATCAACGTGTAAGTACGTGGTAAGTACGTGTAAGTGCGTTTAAGTGTGTGTAAGTGCGTATAAGTATGTGTAAGTGTATGTAAGTAAATGGAAGTGCGTGTAAGTACGTGTTAGTGCGTGTGAGTACGTGTAAGAGCGTGTAAGTGCATGTAAGTGCATACAAGTGTGATTTATGTTCGTGTAAGTGAGTGTTAGTGTGTGTAAGTACGTGTAAGATTGTGTAAGTGTGTGTAAGTGTGTGTAAGTGCTAAACGTGCGTGTAAGTGTGTGTAAGTACGTGTAAGTGTATATAAGTACGTGTAAGTACAGTTTAAGTTGGTGTGAGTGCGCGTAAGTACATGTAAGTATGTATAAGTGCGTGTAAGTGCGTGTAAGTGCGTATAAGTATGTATAAGTACGTGTAAGTTCATGTAAGTATGTGTAAATGTGTGTAAGTGCGTGTAAGTACGTGTAAGTACGTGTAAGTACGTGTAAGTACGTGTAAGTACGTGTAAGTACGTGAAAGTACGTGTAAGTGCAAGTAAATGTATGTAAGTATATGTTAGTATGTATTAGTATGTGTAAGTTTGTGTAAGTGCGTAAAAGTGCGTGTAAGTGCGTGTAAGTGCGTGCAATTGTGTGTATGTGCGTGTAAGTGCGGTTTAAGTATGTGTATGTACGTGTAAGTGCATGTAACTGCGTGTAAGTGTGTGTAAGTGTATGTAAGTGTGTGTAAGTGTGTGTGAGTACAGTTTAAGTGGGTGTATGTTTGTGTAAGTGCGTGTACGTGTGTTTAACTGCATTTAAGTGCGTGTAAGTGCGTATAAGTCCGTGTAAGTGTGTGTAAGTGCGTGTAAGTGCGTGTAAGTGCGTGTAAGTGCGTGTAAGTGCGTGTAAGTACGTGTAAGTACGTGTAAGTGCGTGTAAGTGCGTGTAAGTGCCTATAAGTGCGTGTAAATGCGTGTAAGTGCGTGTAAGTGTGTATCAGTGCATGTAAGTGCCTATACGTGCGTGTAAGTGTGTATAAGTGCGTGTAAGTTTGTGTACATACATGTAAATGCGTGTAAGTGCGTGTAAGTGCATGTAAGTGCGTGTAAGTGCATGTAAGTATGTGTAAGTGCGTGTAAGGTCGTATAAGAGTGTGTGAGAGCGTGTAAATGCGTGTAAGTACGTGTAAGTACATGTAAGTGTGTGTAAGTGCGTGTAAGTGCATGTAAGTGCATGTAAGTGTGTGTAAGTTCGTGTAAGTGTGTGGAAGTACGTGTAAGTGTGTGTAACTGCGTGTACGTGCGTATAAGTGCATGTAATGCGTGTAAGTACGCGAAAGTACGTGTAAGTTTGTGTAAGTGCGTGTAAATTCCTGTAAGTATATGTAAGTGCATGTAAGTTTGTGTAAGTGCGTGTAAGTGCGTGAAAGTGCGTGTAAGTACGTGTAAGTGTGTGTAAGTACATGTAAGTACGTGTAAGTACGTGTAAGTATAAGTGAGTGCGTGTAAGTATGTGTAAGTGCATGTAAGTGCGTATAAGCACGTGTAAGTGCGTGTAAGTACGTATAAGTGCATGTAAGTGCGTGTAAGTACGTGTAAGTGCATGTAAGTGCGTGTAAGTGTGTGTAAGTATGTGTAAGTACGTGTGAGTGCATGTAAGTGCGTGTAAGTACGTGTAAGTGCGTGTAAGTGCATGTAAGTACGTATAAGTACGTGTGAGTTTGTGTAAGTGAATATAAGTTCGTGTAAGTACGTGTAAGTGTGTGTAAGTGCGTGTAAGTGCGTGTAAGTGCGTGTAAGTGCGTGTAAGTGCGTGTAAGTGCGTGTAAGTACGTG
>SZWC01005299.1:53562-90447 GCA_023375785.1 Penium margaritaceum
GTGTAAGTACGTGTAAGTGCGTGTAAGTGCCTGTTAGTGCGTATAAGTGCGTGTAAGTGCATGCAAGTGCGTGTAAGTGTGATTTAAGTGCGTGTAAGTTCGTATAAGTGCGTGTAAGTTCGTGTAAGTGCGTGGAAGTTTGTGTAAGAACGTGTAAGTTTGTGTAAGTGTGTGTAAGTGCGTGTAAGTGCGTGTAAGTGTGTGTTAGTGCATGTAAGTATGTGTTAGTGCGTGTAAGTGTGTACCAAAGTGTGTAAGTGCGTGTAAGTGCGTGTAAGTGCATGTAAGTGCATGTAAGTGCATGTAAGTGCGTGTAAGTGCGTATAAGTGCGTGGAAATACGTGTAAGTGCGTGTAAGAGCATGTAAGGATGTGTAAGTGTGTGTAAGTTTGTGTAAGTGCGTGGAAGTGCGTCTAAGTGCGTGTAAGTGCGTGTAAGTGCATGTAAGTGCGTGTAAGTGCGTGTAATTGCGTGTAAGTACGTGTGACTGCGTGTAAGTATGTGTAAGTGCGTGTAAGTGAGTGTAAGTGTGTATAAGTGCGTGTAAGTGCGTGTAAGTGCATGTAAGAGCATGTAAGTGCATGTAATTGCGTGTAAGCGCGTAAACATGCGTGTAAGTGCGTGTGAGTGCAATTTAAGTGGGTGTAATTTTGTGTAAGTTCGTGTAAGTGCGTGTAAGTACGTGTAAGTGCGTATAAGTACGTATAAGTGCGTGTAAGTGCGTGTAAGTGCGTGTAAGTGCATGTAAGTACGTGTAAGTGTGTGTATGTGTGTGTAAGTGCGTGTAAGTGCGTGTAAGTGCCTTTTAGTACGTATAAGTGCGTGTAAGTGCGTGCAAGTGCGTGTAAGTACGTGTAAGTACATGTAAGTGCATGTAAGTATATGTAAGTGTGTGTAAGTGCGTGTAAGTGCCTGTAAGTGTGTGTAAGTGCGTATAAGGGCATGTAAGTGCGTGTAAGTGCGTATTAGTGTATGTAAGTACGTGTAAGTACGTGTAAGTGCGTGTAAGTGCGTGTAAGAATGTGTAAGTACGTGTAAGTACGTGTGACTGCGTGTAAGTATGTGTAAGTGCGTGTAAGTGAATGTAAGTGCGTGTAAGTGCGTATAAGTGCATGTAAGTACGTGTAAGTGCGTGTAAGTACATGGAATTGCGTGTAAGTACGTGTAAGTGTGTATAAGTGCAGGTAAGTATGTGTGAGTGCAGTTTAAGTGGGTGTAATTTCGTGTAAGTTTGTGTAAATGCGTGTAAGTGTGTGTAATTGCGTGTAAGTACGTGTAAGTACGAGTAAGTGTGTGTAAGTGCGTGTAAGTGCGTGTAAGTGCGTGCAAGTGTGTGTAAGTGTGTGTAAATGTGTGTAAGTGCGTGTAAGTGCGTGTAAGTGCCTGTTAGTGCGTATAAGTGCGTGTAAGTGCGTGCAAGTACGTGTAAGTGTGGTTTAAGTGCGTGTAAGTTCGTGTAAGTACGTGTAAGTTCGTGTAAGTGCATGCAAGTTTGTGTAAGTGCGGGAAAGTATGTGTAAGTATATGTAAGTGTGTGTAAGTACGTGTAAGTGCGTGTAAGTGTGTTGATGCCCCCAATTTTGCCGCGTCCCTGATTTTTCTGCGGACGGCAACTTTCCGCGGATCCCCGCGAACTACTCACTTTACTACTGTAGTTTTACTACAAGGGATCAGCAATACGCGGTTGTCGCCCTCTGGCTAGAGACTACTCCGCGGACGACGAGTCTCGGACTGCTGCGTATACACCTTATGAGAAATGGCACTCCGCGAGCCACTAGAATACGACAACCCACAACGGGAAAATCCCCTTCTATCAGCTATTCCGCAGACCACAATTCTAGACTTCTGCGGAGGCACCTCACCGATGAGTGATGCTCCGCGTTCCACTTCTTCCCACACGGGAGTCCACCACCTCGTGGCATCCGACTCCTCTCCGCGGAACCCCGTTCCGCGGACGTGTGCAAGCAAGGGACACCGCCGGCAGCCCACCTCACTCAGAATTTTGGTTCCTCACACACCTACTCCCATAGTCCGCGGACCGGACTTCGAGAGCGACTGAGGACAATAGGATAGTGGGCAAAGCACAGGAATGAGAGTAGGCCAATGACTTTGATCAAGCTGATTGCGGAGTACATGGAATACGTTGGAAGGCAAGCAAGTCTGAGTTGCACTTCTCCTACTGCTAGTGAGGCCCCTTTTCTACTCGGGACTCCGCGCGGCGTGTCTACACGCCGACGGTCTCATCCCTCTCACATCCTCCTACTCCTTCTACTCGGACTCCACGCGATGTGGCTACGCACCGCGGGTCTCGTCCCACACACACACACTGTCTATTCTGCTGGTCACTTTCTTCATCCGCGGTTCGTACACGCGGTTCTTTGTGTTCTTCCTTGAATCTTTGTCCTCAGCGGTGCGTCTCCCGAGGCTCCTCCGTGATTGATGCTTGGTCACTTGTGCTGATTGGTCATTTCTCCTCTGATTGCTTAGTTCCTCCGCTGTCCTGCCTGCGCTTCGTCAGTGGCCGCGGATTCTGTTTTGGCTTGTCCCTGTTTCCTTTGCACCGCGGCCCTTCTCTTCACGACTTCCCGCCTGGCCACAAATTCTTCGGCTTAGAAGAACCGCCACAGACGAATGTTCATCTGCGGCGGCCTCTTCCACCGGTACCCTGACTCTTGCTTCCCCCCGGATCCGCGTTTACTCCTCGCTCAACCGCATCCGCGGAAGCCAGCATACCATGCGCGGACCCTCTGCCTCCTCAATCCCTATTCCGCCGGTTAATTCTTCTACGGAGCTGCGGCAGGATTGTGCGTGACACTGATGCCTCCAACCCCCCCTTTTCTCGAGACTCTGTCCCAGAGTCTCTCAGCGCGCTTTCTGCGTGAAGTACTTGTGGGGCTTGGGACGACCCCGCTCCTAGCACGGCCTGCAGTATCTCTCCACCGCTCCTCCCCTCCGCTTGAGCTTCACCACGCACTCATCATGGACGAATAGCCGGCATCCCTCACACCGCGCTCCGATCGTGGGTGCGCCGACCAAGTTCTTGCATGAGGAGTAGTGTACCGCGCGCTCGTACTTTTGGCAGCTTGAGCATCGGTAGATCCGTTTGCCTTCCCTGCTCCGCCCCACCTCTTTGATGCAGGATTCATGTGCCAGGTCACCGCAGTGCTCGCATCGGTAGACTGTCCCCTCAAGCCGGCCAAAGCAGTTGTCCCCCGTGCAGAGGCGCTTGTTGGAGAACTTCCATTTCATCCTCTGCGGCTTGTTGCGACAGTTGCTGCAGGTCCAGATGCCCTCCTTCCCGCGTTTGCCACACCGCAGGTGGCACATGGTTTGACACATGCCGCAGGGATTGCCGAACTCGGTCAGCTCTGTTTCACACCCTTCGCAGAGTGGGGCCAGAGTTTCAGTAGCGTAAGATAGTGAGGCCCCTGCTTCCACGATTTCCGCTCCCACACATCTCTGACACTGTCCGGCCTATTCCGAGCTGCCCGTCACCAAGTAGCTTTGATGAGCCATCCGGCCACACTTGGTGCAGCGTTCCCCTGTGCGGACAGCCTTTATGCAGGTGGGGCAGTTTTCTGCGGCAGGTGCGGGCAGGTCCTGTTCGTCCTCATCCTCCGAATCAACCTCCTCTCCCTCTACGGTGACATGCGTCGGCTTCCGGATCCCGAGCTCACGTTCGATCTATTGGCGGCACCTTCGATATTTTTCTGATCCGCTCCGTTCCCCTTTTGCGCTCCGCGGCTGCTCCAGGCACTCGTCGCATATTATTCGGTGGCATCCCTCACAGTCCTGCACCCGTCTGCCCCAGCGGTGCCCACATTGAGCACACGTCTGGCGCGCCTTCTCCTTCTGGGCCTGCTGCGCTGCTGCCATCCGACCTTCCTCTTGCCATTGTCGCATGGTGGTTCCCCTCACCGTGTGTGGCCCTTGCCGCATCCCTGCTGCCTCCTCTTCCTCCTCTTCCTCCTCATCAGGGTCCCATCCTCCTCGCGCCTCTCCTCCCCCAGAGCCTGGGCCGGCTGCGCCGCCGGAACCTGGGCCGGCTTCGCCGCCTTCCTCCTTTTTCTGCTCCGCTTCCTCCCCTTGGTCTTCACTCATGCACCGCAGACAGGTGCGGTTCCAACCAATGCAGCTCTTGGCCAGCCCCTGATGCACGGGCTGGTCGCAGACGCGGTAGATGGCTTTCAGGAGCTTCTCCTCGGGCAGGTTCTCCCCACAGACGGCGCAGGGCCTCGTGTAGGCAGCCAGGGCGCGGGGGCTCATGGGGACGTTCTTCCGTGGAGCATCGGTGACTCCTTGTGGGGTTATTTCTCTACTGCCCGTCTATTGCAGTGTTGACCTTGATCCCTCGAACCTCGGTACATCGATGTCCACCTCGGAACATCGATGTAGCCACAATGGACCACATCGATGTGGGTGAAGCCTGGATTGGGGATTCTGGCCACATCCTGGCCGCATGTGTGTGGAGATTTGCAAATTAGAGATCTGAAGTACATTTCCAGCATGTGTATTCGAAGTGCTAAAAAGGTTAACTCTAAAAAACCTTTCAATTTTGCACCATTGTGAAACAACATACAACCATACAATGTGTCCATACCACAATGTCACCATGTCACCATGTTACTGTGTTACTTTGTCACTATGACACTTTCATTATGGTCATGTATTTCAACGAATATTCAAACGAAGGAAACACACATTGCAAAGAACATCATACATTTTGAAAAGTCACAGATTGCATTGATCACAAGTAAAGAACAACATAATCTACTTGTACTTCTTTGTAGCAGCAGCAGCTCTGCGCTTTGCCGCCAAATTCCTAGCTGCTACAGCTGCTGCTAAAGTGCCACCTGCCCGACGCTTGGAAACCCTAGATGCTGCTAGGGCAGCTAGAGCAGCACGCTTGGAGCTGCTCTTTGCACCGCCAATGCGGGAGGCAGCAGTTGAAGCTGGATCACCCCCTGCTCCTCCCTCCCCAGCACCCTGCTCTCCTACTCCATCCTCTCCAGCACCATGTTCTCCTGATCCACCCTCTCCAGCACCCTGTTCTCCTACTCCTCCCTCTCCAACACCCTGTTCTCCTGCTCCTCCCTCTCCAGCACCCTGTTCTCCTGCTCCTCCTCCTCCACCTTGCTCACATTCCACTCCTTCCTCCCCTGCATCCATCCCTCCTTCTGCTCCATCAGCAGGTGCATTGCTGGTGCTTGCTCCTCCTCCATCTGCCCCTGCCCTGCTCGTGCTTGCTCCCCCCCCCACTTGCCGGTGCCCTCCTGCTGCTTGCTCCTCCCCCACCTGCCGCTGCCCTGGTACTTGCTGACTTCTCCTGTACACGAACACGCACTGGCCGTGCATGAGGCAGACCAGGGGTATCATTCATGACACGCACGGAGGCCATGACCTCCACCACATCATCCTCTCCCACCTCCTCCACAAGCTCCTCCTCCTCCTCACCCTCATTGTCAGTCTCCCAATCCTCCTCGGGCTCACTCAACACACCTTCCTCCTCCACCACCTCTCCGTCATCCTCGCTGGCATCTGCTTCTGCCTCTGCTTTTGCTTCAGCTGCTGCAGCCCTCGCCAGGTCCCTTGCTGCTCTGCGTCCATTCCTGCCATAGTGTTTGCGCAAACGCACGTGACACCGCACGAGGAGCTCTAAGGTTGCCACCTTGAGCCGGTTCCTCCTGGCGGTATGAATGAGCTCATGCGCTGAGAAAATGCGTTCACACTCTGATGATGAGCAAGGTTGAGACAGGATCTTCAGAGCCAGATCCCTGAGCACAGGCAATGCACACATGTAGTTTACATGCCACTCGACAGCAGNAGGGGACAAGACATGTCCCTTGACCACCGCTGGTCTAGCCTCCCCAAGACGTAGTTGACATGGCATTCTGCCACCTTACTCGGCTTCCTCCCTTTCTTCTCAGTCAGGGCCTTCAGCTGCTCAGCACAATCCAGCAGTCCCTCGTAAATCTGCCCTGCCCCCCCACCAGGGGCGTCAGCCACCCGCAGCACCTTCACCAGTGGCAACAGCACATCCTTCAACTGACGCACCTGCAACCAAAAAACCTTGCGGCGAATGAGCGCCCTCACCTCCTTCTTCCTGCTTCTGAATCCTGCATCCCTGGTTGAACCAATCAGCTTCCACAGAGGCAGCTGCACAAACTCCTCCACCTCTGCTCTCAGCTCCAAGAGCCTCTCCACCATGTCAAAGACAGAGGCGAAGCGGGTGTCACACCTGGTCTTCAGCACCTTGCCTCCCGTTTTTTCCTTCAGCCATGTCCTGGGCATGGCATTATTCCTGAAAAATGCAATGATCTTCTCACACTTCCCAATGATCCCCGCACCCCATGCAGACTTGCCAACATCCTTCATAATGAGATCAATGTTGTGGGCACAACAACCTTGGAAGAATAGCTTCGGGTACCGCACTCTCAGGTCTGAAAAGGCCTTTTTGTTCACAGAAGCATTCTCACAGATGACTGAAATGACTTTGTGCTCGCCCACTGTCTCAATTGCTGCAACAATCATGCTTGCTATGTGGTCCGCATCTCTGGTCAAGCCGCTTGCATAACGAGAAAACAGGTGAACAGCCCCCATGGCATTCACTGCCATGGCATCGTACACAGGCCTAACCTGCCTGTCAGACCACTCGTCAACAGCAAGGCTGGTGCCGTATGTCGACCAACCCTGCATCAAGGGAGCGTCCAGCTCGGCCAGCTCAGTGTCTAGCCTGGGCAACAGCTCACCAGTCACTGTGTCCCTGCTTGGAAGCCTGAAACTTGGAGTAGTTTTCCTGGCNGACCTGATGACTTCCATGAGAACTGGTTCTCTACAGAAAGAGATAGGGGATGCGGTGATGCACATTAGTTTGACGATGTCCAGCTGGCAGCGGTCGTTCTTCTGCTTGTCAGTGTGCTCAACCATGGTGGTCTGGCGAAATGAAGCAGCTTTGTTGATGTCAAAGAGCGGTATCTCACCCTCAAGCGACGTTGAAGCTGCCGGCCTGCTGGGACCCGCTGCCTTCTGCTGCTGCTGTGCCTCCTCATCGCTGGAGTCTAAGTGCAACACCATCCCCCCAACTGCTGCTGTCACCTTCTTCTCTTGTGCCTCCGCCAACTTCATCCACGCAACTGGCTTGTCCTTGGTTCCCCATTCAGCACCTTCTCCCTTGTAGAGCTTCACGTTATGCGGCTGCCATCCCGCTGGAGGAGGAGGCATGCGCTCAAGGCCGAGAGCGTCACGACATGTTGGTGGAGGATGTGGACACTTGCCCACGTTTGGATTGTTGCATGCGAAGTGCCCGTGGATGCGGTCACACGTTCTGCTCACTTTCTTGGCACATGCTCCGCAGATGAAGCCAGCCTTCTTCGCCGGCGTCGCCCATGCTTGGCAGTGTTTTGAAAGCTCCTTGGTGAGGAAATCACCAGTGAGCCTGCGCCTCCTTGGTGGGTTCCACTTGCTCGCGTCAAACTGGCTGGGTACGGTAGACGCTGGGGTAACCGAGGGGCTTGAGGCACCAGTGGAGCCTCTGTTGGTGCTTGGCTGAGAGCTTGGTTGCGAAGCCATGGTGAGACAATCGCCGGGCTACTCCCGGCGGTGAAGTCCTCACGCCATCATCGAACACATCGTTGGTGTGTTACTGGGAGTATAGAGTGGCATAGTATCGAGTGTCGGCGTCCGCGTCTTTCCAGACGCCGATTCCGCCACCGCAAACGCACGTCTGATGAGTTGCCAAATGGACGGTGTACGAGCGTTCTCACGATCGACGGTAAATGATCCATCGTCAAATCGATGGCACACGATTCACCGATCGACGGTACATGATCTGTCGACAAATCGATGCACAAGTCCGAACATGCAAACAATCGGTTTGCATGTTCGGACATACTAAGAAACAAAATTTGAATTGACAGAGATTTAGTAAAACCTCCTACCGTTGCAACTAAAATGATGAAAATGTTGTCGTCATGTATTTGACGTTCAAACTACGGGTATGGAAAGACATTTTTTACGTTAAAGTTTTCCACAAAACTTTACCAAACTGTACTCCATGCTTATTGATAAGAGATTTTAGAAGATTCCAATGCACCGCATGTGAGTGGCCCTCGGAATGTCCGCTCAGGATGCAGCTAAGTAGGCACCTTTCATTCTAGGCTGTCATATGAGTCCTTGCTATCTAACCTCCCCATTGGTCAAATCTAAGCCGAGTCATGCCACGTGTCACTGTCATTGCCAGTACTTCTAAGCATGGCATGATGCGTGCATGTGAAGTGCTTCCAAGGTGTTCGAAGCCGAACGGGGCTACTCGCGGTGACTGGGATTTGTGCTTGGTCGTCTCGGCCGTGTTGAAAAATTGGGCGCCGGTAGGTCCCGGTCGCCCCTACGACCCTACACCACATCGAGGCTACATCGATGTGCCTCGATGTGCCGAGGTCGTTGTAGGGGCCCTACAACGAGCATCGAAGGCAACACTGGTCTATTGTGATCTTGACTGCTGCTGTTCTGGTTGCTCCTGTTGTTTCTGCGGCTCCTGTTGCACCTGCTGCTCCCGCTGCTCCTGCTGCTCGTGCACCGCGCGTCTTCCTTCTGCGGAGACCTCTTGCACATCAGAGCCGTCCGTTGGTTCCTCCGGAGGTTCGTGACTCCACACTTCCTCCTGCTCCGACACCTCGGTCTCGCACTGCTCCAACACCTCCTCCACGCGCCATCCCCTTGATCCCTTGCGCGCCTCCAGCGGAGGGAGTTCTCCACCTGTGCCGGGTATGTGCGTCTGCCAGGCCGGGGGTAGCAAAACGAACTCTGTTGCAGGGTAGCTCCGCTCACTGAACCCATCTGGCCCTTATAGCCACACTCGTCCCGCGTCCACTGCGGCCACGCGATACACCTGCCGCGCCTCTTCTGGTTCACGCCCTGCGCCGGGGAAGGGGCGGAGGTACACCAGGTTCCCTTCCTCAATCGCCCCGTGGTTGAGGCGTCAGTTGGCGACATCACATCCGCGCCAAGCTGAAACCGAGGCTCTGAGGCGTGCCTCTGCCCTCACCGCGGCGGTTTTCTGGCATCGCACCCGGTACCACTCCTGCACTTCCTTGTCCCTTGCCAACTCCCGCTCCTTCTCTGAGCCCCCTTCTTGTTGCTGCTCGGGGTCCAGTGGCAACAGCAGTGGGGACTGCGGCATGCCAAGTGCCGCGCGCGGAGGCTGTCTGAAGAGAAGGGCATGTGGCGAGAATGTGGTGGCGCGGCTAGGGGTGATGTTGATGAAGTGGGCGGTCTTCTTGAGGGTCTCCCCCTAGTCTGTGGCCTCCGCGGTGGCCACTGCCCGCTCCAGGATCTCGTGCCGCTGCTCGACCTGGCCTTGGGATTGAGGTCAGTATCGTCCAGAATGCACATGCTGTTCTCCCCACTCCGCGAGCTCTTCGCAGAACGCTCCTGCAAATTCAGTGCCGTTGTCACTGTGCACCACGCGACATCCTGCGAACTTGTAGAACACCTCTTCCCTGATAAAGCGTACCGCACGCTCCGAGGATTTGTCGGGAACGGCCCGGACCCACATGTATTTGGTGAAATGATCCACCGCTGCAATCGAGTACCGCTCTCCTTGGGCGCGGCGAGGGCGAGGTCCGTGGAAGTCAATGATGATACGGTCCAACGGCTCGCCGATGGGGGAGGGTAAGAAGAGCGGCATGTCCCGCGGTGTTATCTTGCGGTGGCGTTCACATTGAGCATAGTGTTGTACCACGTCTTTCACCATTGCCAGGAGGTTTGGTATGTGCAGGATGGGAGTGAGACGCTCCTTGAGTGCCTTGACGCCAGTGTGGTGGTGTTGATGGTATGCTTCGACCACCGCTCGTTGCAAGGTGGGTGGGGGCACCCAGAGGACCTGTGGCTTAGTCCGCCACAGACGGCCACCTTCCCACGCGTACTGTTTGCAGGTATGGGCGAGATCGTCCTTCTTCCTCCTGTCATATTCTACCCCCATCCGCGCCCCCAGGTCCTTGTACACCGTCTCCGCCTCCTCCTTCTGCTGTTCCTTGGTTGTGGCGCGGAGCACGATGTGCGCGGCTTGCCAGATCCTCCAGTCCTACGTCTCGGCGGGCTTCTCCTTCACCACCTTTCCCGCGAAGGCTTCTCCTTTCTTCTTCTTCTTCTCCTTTTCCAGCGCCGGCAGCCCCTGGGCCCGCCTCGCGTCTTGTTCCACCTTCATCGTCTGCAGACACCGATGGTTTTTCTCGTCATAGACGGGGGGCTCCCTGTTCCAGCTGTCCGGGGCGGGAAAGATGCGCAGAATCCCCACCGCGCGGAGTTCCCCTTCATCCCATTGGCTTTGCAGCGTTGTTTTGGGCACTGCTCCATGCCGTCGACCTCGTGCTCCGCGGACCTCACCTGCCTCTGGTTCTGCCTTCTGTTCTGATGCTACCTCGGGGAGTCACAGCAGGCCCCGTCCCTTCATGATTGGCTGGTCCTCGTTAGGTGATGGTGACTCGCTGAGTTCGGAAATCACTACTCCACCCGCCTTCCGCTTCACCGCCGTCACCGTGGCACCTTTTTCAATCCCCTGCTTGTGTTGTGGTATAGCGCCTGCGCTCCCCAGGAGGGGTTGAAGTTGAGCCGGGACTGATCCAGCCGGCAATGGTACATTGCGGGATACTGCCAGGATCAGCTCCATTGCTTGGGCGACGCTCCGCTGGACTTGTGCAAGCTGCTCCGGGTCAACAGCGTGACCCATTCCCGGGGTGGGACGTGCTTGTTTATTGCGTTTGGCGGGGGTGATGGTCGTGGAGCTGTCCTCAATGGTCCGCTTCCCTTTTTCCTTGCGGTGGGATGTTGGTGTAGTCTCTGCTGACGGCGTCTGTTTCTTCGCAGCGAAGTCTTTTTGTCGCTCGGCCTCTCGGCCGACTGATGCCGTGTGAACTGGGACCGCCTGCTCCCGGGGAGCCGCGGCTGCTGTAGCTCTCCTGGCTGCACGCTGGAGCTTGGCTCTTCTGTCGAGCAGAGCCGGGGACAGAGTCAGTTGTGGGGTGTTCTTCCGCGCTCCTCTTCTGGCCGCCGCCGCCTTGGCGGATACGTCCTGGGCTTGACCCCCGCTTTCCCCTTGTGCCTCTTCCTGCTGCTCTGTTGCCTGTGCCCCTGCTGCTTGTTTTGCCACGGTCGCCGCCTCCCTTGCATCTGCCGCCTCTGCCCCCAGAGCGGTTTTTGCCTCTTTTCCTGTTGGGTCTTCCACCCCGGCTTTGCGTTCCGCGGCCGCAACTACGGCTTCCACCACAGCTTCTACCTCTTGCGCCGCCTTCTGCTCTGCTGCAGCTTCTTCCTTCCTCCTCCGTTCTTTTGCCATCTCATGCCAGAGTGCCCGCAGCCGCTCCCTCATGCTTGTGAGCTCGGAGGAGTTGCGAAGATACTCTTGCGCCTCTTCGGTTTCACTGTGGGTACGGTTCTTTTCCTCGCAACACACATTGACTGCCTCACGGGCCCAGTGAAATACTGCCTCTTCTGTCAGTGCTGTGCGGGTTCCCTGAAGGGCTTTCCATAACCCCTCCGCCACCTCGGTCACAGCCCGTTGGCGCGTGGCGTTGTCTTGAGTCAGCTGCCAGGCGTTGGCGATAGCGGTGAACCAATGTTCATGCTGCTGCTCCGCCGCGGAGATGGCTGCCAGTTCTGCCGTGGTGTACTGCAGTCCCCACCTGCGGGAGGTGAGCCCGAATAGGTAGCCCCACCTCCAGAGTTCCGCTGTCGCCTTGCGGTCCGGTACTTCCATTGTTCCTGCCGGCATGCGGGCGGCGTGGTATACCGTGAGTGCCCGGGCGCGCTACTGGAGTAGATGTACATAGTGGCGTGTGGGATCCGCGGCCTGGTCACGGCGGACCAGGAGCCACCATTTGCGGGCAGCATCCACATTATGGTCAGGTTGTACCGTGTCCAGGAGCGTTGCCACACCCGCCATGGTCTGCGCCGGACGAAGGTTGAGGAGGTCGCAGAGCACCAAAAGGAGACGCTCGGCCCCAGCTGTCTCCAGTTACTGTACCTGTCTTGCTCGCGGCCCCAAGGCGAGGGCGGTCTTGGCCGCTCCCTTCAGTGCCACTTGCCAGGCGGGGTTGAAGGAGTCCCCCAAGCTTGCGCGGACTGCCTCCGGGAGGTCGTCGAGTAGGTGGATGATCACGCTGCTTACTATATCCAGCAGGTAATCAGTTTTGGGATGATCTCCACTGTCCCCAGAGCTTTCCTCCAGACGTATCTGTGCGCCCTCCATGATTGTGCCGGCACTGAGCAAGGGGCGTAGGGTTCCACGTGAGGCCGGTGGAGAGGAGGAGTGTGCGGTTGGTGCAGATGGGCCGGACGGTGGCGGTGCTCCCGCAACTGTCATCACCACCGGGGATGCAGCAGGGCCAGATGGCGGAGGCGTACTGGGGAACGCTGCCGCTATTGCTGCGGTAAGGCTTGGTGCCAGGGGTACCCCAGGGGATGCTGCTTTGTTTGTTGCCGCAGAATGGCCCGGTGCTGGAGTGCCTCCGGGTAATGTTGCTGCTTCGAATGCCGCTGAGGCTTCCGGTGCCGCGAGGGGGACCGGGTGCCGGCGGGGCTTCAGATGTCGCCGCCTCTGCTATTGCCGCAGGAGTTGGGGCCGGAGGGGCACCAGGTGACACTACTGCTGCCGCGGACGGGCCTGATGCTGGAGGTGCTCCTGGGGTTGCTTCAGATGCTGCTGCCGCTGGTGACGCGGATCGTCTTGCACCAGTTGTTACACAGCCCACGGGCTGTCGTCGGAAGGTCCGTCTCGTGACACGCTCACCCCCCCCCCCCCGTTTGAGGGCGCGGACCCTGTGCCAAAAGGGCGAGCCATTGCGGATGCTGTGCCGTGGGTGTTGCTGGAATTGTGAGTAACGCGACGGGTGAACTGAGTGCCAGAAGCGGGCAGCGTGAGGACCATGGGAGAAAGGACGGAGAGTGGTCGAGCCGAAGTGAAGAGCGGGGTGAACGATCGAATAACGGCAGCAGAGATGAGACTGAGAATGCCCGCTCCGAGCAATGTATCAGCCTGGCGCGGCGCGAGCCAGTCGGCCGCCAGGAGCATGTCATATGTGCGGACGTCACACTCCTGCACGGTGTGCGGTGCATGCACGTTGGCCACCTAGATGGACAGGGCCTCGATTTGTCCGATGGGTGCATCGATGGCGTCGGTGGAGATGGAGAAGCGAAGTCGAGTGGTCACAATGAGGTGGTCGAGACGTAGGGTGCGGGCCATTCGCAGCGCGATGGTAGTATGGGTGGCGTCGGTGTCCACGATGGCCACGAATTTGCGGCCACACACCCAGACATAACACCATGCCACGTGGATTTCGGCCGGCATTGGTGGACCGGTGGTCAGCGGTGCGGGGGCCCATGTGTATGGTGCTTGGCAGGCATCCTCCCGAATGCGGGAGTGTGTTGTGACGATTGCATGGGCTACCATGCAGACACCTGTGTCGCGGGTGAGGGTGCAAGAGAGGCGGATGCCGACGGGGGAGAGGGAGGGGTTGTATGAGGAAAAGAGTGCCTGCAGTCGTTCCGCAGATGCGGGGGAATGAAGAAGGAAGTCGACCAAGGAGAGGGAGTGCCGTGTATCGAGAAGAGGGGAGGCAGTGGGTGGAGGGGTCATTGGAGAAGAAGCGATGGCCACCGTTGCGGTTGTGGGAGGCCGGCGGTATGATGGCCGAGAGGGGCGAGAGGGAATGTGTGCTGCAACGTCCTCCAATGTCCAGCCGCGGATGGTAGGGTTGAAGCGGCGGGCAAGCTGAAGACCGGTGGCGGCGGGGGCAGGGAAAGTCTCCGCGGTGCCTAGGCACTCTGCAGGCTCCAGTTCGAATAGGAGTTGGTATGCGACTGCGGATTCCTCCTCCGTGAATTCACGAGCGACACCCTCCCACTGGGGCTCAGCATCCGCGGGTGGGAATGCGTCTGTGCAGAGAGACTCTTGGAGGTTGTCCTGTAGGTCCGTGGGGTGTGGCCAGTCCACGCGTGGGAGGCGGGTGAGGGCATCCGCGTTGCGGTTAGCGAGCGCGGCCTGATACTTGATCTTCATGTTGTAACCTTGCAAGAGGAGAGCCCACTTGGCCAAGATGCCCTCATGATTTTGCGTCGTGGGCAGCCACTGCACGGCCTGATGGTCCGTCGGGACCGTGAAAGGCTTGCCATTCTTGATGTAGTCGCGGAAGTGTTGGAGGGCCCATAACACAGCCAAGCACTCACCTTTCACCGGTGGGTAGTTCCGCTCACCGTCAGTGAGGGCGCGGCTGGCATATGCAATCACCCGCTGAACCGGTTCCTGGACCGACTGTGACAGGACGGCACCAAGGCCTTCCCGCGACCAATCGGTTGTGATGGCAAAGGGAAGGTTGAAGTCAGGGAACTCCAACATAGGCGCCGTAACCAAGCGGTATTTGATTTCCGCCCAAGCAGCCGCACACTCCGGAGTCCACTCAAATGGGACGTCCTCATGGGTCAACTGCTGAAGCGGGCGGATGATGTGTGCGTGGTCACGGACGAACTTGCGATAGAAGAGACAAAGCCCAAGAAGATCTTAACTTGCCCCGCAGTAGTGGGTTGTCGCCATTCCTGGACGGCGGCAATCTTCGCAGGGTCGGTTTTAATACCGTCGGCACTCATGACAAAGCCTAAGAACTCCATTTCCGCAGCACCAATGGAACACTTGGCAGCCTTGAGTTTGAGGTTTGCAGCGCGGAGTGCAGCGAAGACGGCGGAGAGGGAGGAGAAGAGGTCCTCGAAGCTGTGAGCGTCAACCATGATGTCGTCGATGTAGCAGCTCACGTTGGGAATGCCGCGGAGGGTGGAATCCATGACGCGCTGGAATGTGGCGCTAGCATTACGGAGACCGAAGGGCATGCGGGTGCAAGCGTAGAGGCCTTCAGGGGTGACAAAGGCTGTTTTGACAATGGAGTCCGGGTGCATGGGGACGGCGTGGAAGGCTGCTTTGACGTTGAGTTTTGCAAACCATCCGCGCCCCTGTTGACGCTCCTGTATGTCGATGATCAGCGGCATGGGGTAGGCATCTTCCTCGGTGACGCGATTGAGGTCGCGGAAGTCGACACAGAAGCATTTGGAGCCGTCTGGCTTTCCCACGATGACCAAGTTGGCACGTCAAGGACTGACGATGGGCACGATCATGCCTTGCGCCTTCAATTCCGCGAGACCGTCATTGATGATCTGCTCTTGATCCGGAAGGATTCGGCGGACCTTCTGCTTCACCGCGGGAGCTGATCCGGTGTTGATGACGTGGGAGGCGCTGACTGCCCCAAGGTCTGTTGCGGACCTAGCGAAGATGTTGGCGAAAGAGTCCAGCAAGTCCCGGAAGTCCTGCTTCTGGGATGGTGAGAGACGAGGGTGAAGGATGTGGTCCCACCGCGGCGGCGGAGGTGGCAATTGCTCACGAATGGGGTAGAAGTCATCATCCTCATACAGGGGAAGGCTTGGTCCAAATGCATGCTCGCCTTGCTGCCACAGCCCGAGAAGGTTGGCACGCACCCCTGCTTCCGCGTGTTCCGTGAAACGTTCACGCCACTCTTCGATATGGAGCTATTCCGCATCCAGAGCATCATCTGCCGGTGTCAGGTTGCTCAGGGAACGTGCGGTGGCATCTTCCTGCGCCGCATCAGAGAGTGAGAAGATTGGGGCCTGGGTTACTGGCACCGTGACACGATCGCCGACAGTGATGAGGGCGCAGTCTTTTGTGCCCGTGGCGGATGTGAGCTGCATGACTCCTGGGGAAAACAGAAGGTTGCCGCGTCGCGGAAGGAGATAGTCCATGCCCAGGAGAACATCATAGGTCTGCGCCTGGGTCACTTGGACATCCACTGGTTCATGCAGAGTGCCCACCTGCAGGGGCAAGCCTCGTACTTCGCCATCCCCGTAATCGAGCCATCTCGCGGAGTTAGTGAACAGCCGCCGTGTTGGGATGACACGGTCTGTCCATCCAATGAGGCAGAGGACGCAGAAGGCCACAGTAGTGTGGGTCGCCCCGGTGTCGATGATGGCCAGGAACTTGCGGCCACAGATCCAGACCACACAACAGGCCACCTCGTAATGGCAGTCGTCGCGGCGGGGTGGTTCCAGGGGTTGGGGTGCCCACCCCCATTCTATTTCTTTTGTAGTTAATGCAGGTGGCATCTCTGCCACAATGCGCCGGGTGTTCTGAGTGCCATGGGGCGGAATGGTGCAGGCAAGGGAGATACCCACGGTCTGGAGGCGATGATTGGCGTTGGTAAATTCTTCTCGAAGCCGCGGAACCAGTTCGGGATGAAGGCGAAGGAAGTCAAAGAAGTTGACAGAGGCAATGGGGGTGGTGAAGAGTTTGTGGACCGGATCAGCGGAATCTGCTGCAGGGGTGGGAATAGGCTGAGGTGCAAGTGAGTTGGTCGCAACCGCTACCGCACGCTTGGGATCAGGTTGGCGGCGCTTCTCTAGGGGTCGCATGGAGCGGGCCGTGATGGCCTCTTGCAGCCGGGCCTCGGCGGCTTTCGCTCGTCGACGCAGATCGTCCTGCAATTGCGTAGCCTCCTGCAGATCCCACCCACGGAGCTTGATTCGACGGGCACGTGTGATGAGCTCTGCTTCCTCAGGTGTTGGTGCCACCTCGGTGGTCTCGTCCTCTGCCATGGGCAAGCCTAGCTTCACGTTGCGAGCGCCGGCCGCGGGATTCTGTAGCGGATTTGGCAGAAGACCCTGACCCGCTCCGTGAGCCGCCTTGTCTTGTCCCGTGGACGGCGGGTTCAGTGGCTGTAGCTGTTGCTGTTGCTATGGCGGATGCTGCTGCTGTTGGCCGGGCCACACCTGGTTGTAGTACTCCTGCCACTGTTGGACCATGGGGTCCTGGGAAGCTGGTTCAGGGCGCGGAGCTGCTTGTCTCTTACGAGGGCAGTCCCGCGCGATGTGTTCCAGGCTTTGGCTCGTGTAACAGGCTTTTGGTTTCTGCTGCTGCGGAGGTGGAGCGGGTGAGGATGAGGGTGCGTGGGTGTCGGCGCCCTGGTATTGTCGGGTCGACCGTTGCCTGGTGAAGATGTCTGTGGCGTCCCGCACCGCATCTTGCAAGGATGGGTAGCGTTCTGCGATCATGAGACTGCTGATCTCATCCGGAAGGGCGCGGATGAGGTTCTGCAAGAGAACCCACAGCGGCAGTCCTTCCCCTGTGGACTCTTGGCCACTGAGGTCCATGTCAGGAACTGGTCCAAGAATCTGCGGATGTTGTCGTCCTTTCGCATGACCTCCTTCTCAATCTTCCGCAGCGCTTCTTCCTTTGTCAGATGTTTAAAGCGTTCTATGAGGGCGTTGCCAAAGTCCTCGAAAGATGGAAAAGGTGCCCGTGCGTTGTACCAGTCCGCTGCTGCTCCCAGAAGGTGGAGTTCCGCGGTGGCGAGGCAGAGGTCGGGCGGGATCCGGCCGATGCTAGCATAGAGGGTGATTTGTTTGAGCCAAACCCAGGGGTCTTCCTCCGGGGCACCTTTGAAAGAATCCAGCCGGCAATGTTGGCAGGCTCGGAACGGATGTACTGCAGCTGCCAGACGGTACTGCGGTTAGTCGTCAATGCAGTCACAGCATGTGGCAGGGGGAGGGCGGCAGGTGGAGCTGCGGAATATCCATTTGTATGGATCGGCATCTGGAGCTGCCCCGCGGGCATGGGAAGACTTGCTTGCGTGGGAGGGAGAGGCATGTACGAGGAAGAGGGAGCGGTTGTGGAGGTGATGTAGGGTGTGGAAAAGAATGCCGTCCCAGGCGGCGGCATCGGGGTTCCCTGCACCGGTGGTACCGCTGTCTGCGATATCCAGTACATCAGAGCGGGTGGGACCGTAGCCGCGGTATGGAGAGGAGCTGCAATTCCAGTGCTGGTGGTTGGGTGCGGATTCCCTTGCAGCTGTTGTGGGGGCAGGTACAAATAGCTCCGTGCAGTTTGTTGTGGTGTCGGCAGCGAGGCCTGGGGAGGTGCCCCAACTGGCATTGTTCCCACCGGCTGTTGGTGGTGGAGCTGCTGGTAGGTGGGCATGTGTGGCTGCGGGGTCATGTTGGGCGCGATCGTCTGCGACACCATTCCCACCGGCATCGGACCCATCTGCTGCTGTGTCTGGGTCGTCCACAGGGCTGGCACGGCCGCAGGGGGTCGCGTTATAGCCGTCAGCTGTGTCCCACCTCTAGTCGCTTGCTGCTGCTGACTCGTTGGTTGGGTCCCAGTCAGCAGAGGCTGGACCGTGTTCCCTTGGTAGTTGACTCCGCTGCCGGGCAGAGGCATCTGCTGTGGTGGCTGCGGGACTGCGGAGGGCCCGGCCATCATCCCCATTTGCATCGTGGACTGCGGTGGCACATGCGCTGGCTGCTGTGGTCCCGCCGTGGGCGGTTGCGATATGGCCGCCGCCTGCATGGTGCCCATCATCATCTGCTGCTGTGGTGGTGTACTTGGCGCAGGTGGCTGCGAGGATGCCCCGGTTGGCAAGGTGATCGGATTTGGCTGTTATGCGGGGAGCTGTTGCGTCGTACTCGCCTGTCCACCCCCTGTGTGCTGCTGCTGCGGATAACTCGGTGGCTGGACCACTCCGACTGCTTGGAGCTGCGCGGCCGCTTCCGCCACGGTTGCTCCCATGGTCAGGAGCGTCTGGCCCATGGTAAGTTGGTTCACTGGTGGCTGCGCATCTCCCGATGCCTGCACGGACATAGGCATCCCCCTCTGCATGCCTCCTGTAGGTTGTGCGGATACGACCATCTGCTACTGCTGTAGTCCGGACACAGGTGGTTCCGCGGTCAGGGCGCCCGTGATTGCCCCGGCCGGCTGCCGCGGCGGGTTCGTGTCCTGAGGCATCCCAAGGGCGGGGTTTAGGAGTCCCATCCTGTGCTGCTGCGCCGACATCCATTGCTCTTCTGGTGCTGGTACTTCGGGGATCCCTGAATCCTCGGGGCTCAGCGGTAAGGGTTGCGGGTGTGCCAGCGGGGGCACGTGCTGCACCTCTGTTCCGCCAGGGACCTGCTGCTGCTGCCCGCCCCGACGCCGATACACCAGTCCGCGGTAGACCTCGAGCTCTCCAGCACCGGAGGATTCCTGCAGGGAAGGTGGCGCATCGGAGAACCACTGCGCCCCAAGTGGCGCATTTGGCTGGCCCCCCTGGCCCTGTTGATGCTGGGCCGACCCATGGCTGTCGGAACTGTGGACACTCTCCACCTCCACGTGTTCGGCCAGCGCATCCATAATGCGGCGCTAGTGTAGCTGCTCCAACCACTCGGTCACTCGTCGGTGCTGGGCGAGCGGATCGGCGCCTGGTGAAGAGCTGACTGGTGCGCGGGACAACACGGGTGAGGAATCCCGGCTTCCCGCGCAGGTCGCGGCCCGTCGTGGCAAGAAGCACTGCGCTGATGACTGTTGCTGCCGTCGCCTGTTATCCTGATGCACGAAGCTGGCCGCCGACATGAACGACTGATCTGAAAGGCACGTGCAGTTCTGCTGGCAAAGAGCAGAGAACTGTCCACGCTCACCGCACCATGACACTGATACCCCCAATTTTGCCGCGTCCCTGATTTTTCCGCGGACGGCAACTTTCCGCAAATCCCCGCGGACTACTCACATTACTACTGTAACTTTACTACGAGGGATCAGCAATACGCGGTTGTCGCCCTCAGGCTAGAGACTACTCCGTGGACCACGAGTCTGGGACTGCTGCGTATACACCTTATGAGAAATGGCACTCCGCGAGCCACTAGAATACGACAACCCACAACGGGAAAATCCCCTTCTATCAGCTATTCCGCGGACCACAGTTCTAGACTTCTGCGCAGGCACCTTACCGATGAGTGATGCTCCGCGTTCCACTTCTTCCCACACGGGAGTCCACCACCTCGTGGCGTCCGGCTCCTCTCCGCGGAACCCCGTTCCGCGGACGTGTGCAAGCAAGGGACACCGCCGGAAGCCCACCTCACTCGGACTTGTGGTTCCTCACACACCTACTCCCATAGTCCGCGGACCGGACTTCGAGAGCGACTGAGGACAAGAGGGTAGTGGGCAAAGTACAGGAATGAGAGTAGGCCAATGACTTTGATCAAGCTGATTGCGGAGTACATGGAATACTTTGGAAGGCAAGCAAGTCTGAGTTGCACTTCTCCTACTGCTATTGAGGCCCCTTTTCTACTCGGGACTCCGCGCGGCGTGTCTACACGCCGACGGTCTCATCCCTCTCACATCCTCCTACTCCTTCTACTCGGACTCCACGCGGTGCGGCTACGCACCGCGGGTCTCGTCCCACACACACACACTGTTTATTCTGCTGGTCACTTTCTTCATCCACAGTTCGTACACGCGGTTCTTCGTGTTCTTCCTTGAATCTTTGTCCTCAGCGGTGCGTCTCCCAAGGCTCCTCCGTGATTGATGCTTGGTCACTTGTGCTGATTGGTCATTTCTCCTCTGATTGCTCAGTTCCTCCGCTGTCCTGCCTGCGCTTAGTCAGTGGCGGCGGATTCTGTTTTGGCTTGTCCCCGTTTCCTTTGCACCGCGGCCCTTCCCTTCACGGCTTCCCGCCTGGCCACAAATTCTTCGGCTGAGAAGAACCGCCGCAGACGAATGTTCGTCTGCGGCGGCCTCTTCCACCGGTACCCTGACTCTTGCTTCCCCCCGGATCCGCGTTTACTCCTCGCTCAACCGCATCCGCGGGAGCCAGCATACCATGCGCGGACCCTCTGCCTCCTCGATCCCTATTCCGCCGGTTACTTCTTCTGCGGAGCTGCGGCAGGATTTTGCCTGACATAAGTATTAGTGCGTGTAAGTATGTGTTAGTATGTGTAAGTGTGTGCCAACGTGTGTAAGTGCGTGTAAGTGCATGTAAGTGTGTGTAAGTGCATGTAAGTGCGTGTAAGTGCGTGTAAGTACGTGTAAGTACGTATAAGTGCGTGTAAGTGCGTGTAAGTGCGTATTAGTATGTGTAAGTGCGTGTAAGTGTATATAAGTGCGTGTAAGTGCATGTAAGTGCGTATAAGTGCGTGTAAGTACGTATAAGTACGTGTAAGTATGTGTGACTGTGCGTAAGAATGTGTGAGTGCGTGTAAGTGAGTGTAAGTACGTGTAAGTGTGTATACGTGCGTGTAAGTGCATGTAAGTGTATGTAAGTACATGTAAGTGTGTGAAAGTGCGTGTAAGTGCGTATAAGTGCGTGTAAGTGCGCGTGAGTGCTGTTTAAGTGGGTGTAATTTCGTGTAAGTTCGTATAAGTGCGTGTAAGTACGTGTAAGTGCGTGTAAGTGTGTGTAAGTGCGTGTAAGTACGTGTAAGTGTGTGTAAGTACGTGTAAGTGTGTGTAAGTGTGTGTAAACACGTGTAAGTGCATGTAAGTGCGTATAAGCACCTGTTAGTGTGTATAAGAGCGTGTAAGTGCGTGCAAGTACGTGTAAGTGCAATTTGAAGTGTGTGTAAGTTCGTGTAAGTAGGTGTTAGTTCGTGTAAGTGCGTGTAAGTTTGTGTAAGTACGTGTCAAAACGTGTAAGTGCGTGTAAGTGTGTGTAAGTGTGTGTAAGTCCGTGTAAGTGTGTGTTAGTACGTGTAAGTGTGTATTAGTGCGTATAAGTGTGTGCCAAAGCGTGTCAGTACATGTAAGTGTGTGTAAGTGCATTTATGTACGTGTAAGTGCATGTAAGTGCGTGTAAGTGCGTGTAAGTGTGTGTAAGTGCGTGTAAGTACGTGTAAGTGTGTGAAAGTGCATATAAGTGCGTGTAAGTACGTGTAAGTGTGTGTAAGTATGTGTAAGTGTGTGTAAGTGCGTGTAAGTGCGTGTAAGTGTGTGTAAGTATGTGTGACTGCGTGTAAGTATGTGTAAGTGTGTGTAAGTGAGTGTAAGTGCGTGTAAGTACATATAAGTGTGTGTAAGTGTGTGTAAGTACGTGTAAGTACATGTAAGTGCGTGTAAGTATGTGCAAGTGCATGTAAGTACGTGTACGTGCGTGTAAGTGCGTGTAAGTGCATGTAAGTGCATGTAATTGTGTGTAAGTGCGTGTAAGTGCGTGTAAGTATGTTTGAGTACATATAAGAGTGTGTAAGTGTATGTAAGTGGGTGTTAGTGCGGTTTAAGTTTGTGTGAGTGAGTGTAAGTGCGTGTAAGTACGTGTAAGTTTGTGTAAGTGCGTGGAAGTGTGTGTAAGTGCTAAAAGTGTGTGTAAGTGCGTATAAGTGCGTGTAAGTACGTGTAAGTGTGTGTAAGTGCAGTTTATGTTCCTGTAAGTGCGTGTACATGTGTGTAAGCGCGTGTAAGTATGTGAAAGTGCGTGTAAGTGCATGTGAGTACGTGTAAGTATGTGTAAGTGCGTGTAAGTGCATGTAAGTTCATGTAAGTGCATGTAAGTACATGTAAGTGCACATAAGTGCGTATAAGTACGTGTAAGTGCATGTAAGCACGTGTAAGTGCATGTAAGTGCATGTAAGTGCGTGTAAGGGGGTGTATATATGTGTAAGTGCAAGTAAGTGTGTGTTAGTACGTGTAAGTGCGTATAAAGGCGTGTAAGTGCGTGTAAGTGCGTGTAAGTGCGTGTAAGTGCGTGTAAGTGCGTGTTAGTTTGTGTAAGTACGTGTAAGTGCGTGTAAGTGCCTGTAAGTGCGTTTAAGTGCGTGTGAGTGCAGTTTAAGTGGGTGTAAGTGTATATATGTGTGTGTAAGTATGTGTAAGTGCGTGTTAGTGCATGTAAGTACGTGTAAGTGTGTAAGTGTGTGTAAGTGCGTGTAAGTGCGTATAAGTGTGTGTAAGTGCGTGTCAGTGCATGTAAGTGCGTGTAAGTGCGTGCAAGTGCGTATAAGTGTGGTTTAAATGCGTGTTAGTGCGTGTAAATGCGTATAAGTGTGTGTAAGTTTATGTAAGTTTGTATAGGTATGTGTAAGTGCGTGCAAGTGCATATAAGTGCGTTTAAGTGTGTGTTAGTGCATGTAAGTGTGTGTTAGGGCGTATAAGTGTGTGCAAAAGCGTGTAAGTGCATGTAAGTTTGTGTAAGTGAATGTAAGTACGTGTCAGTGCGTGTAAGTGCCTGTAAGTGCGTGTAAGTGCGTGTAAGTGTGTGTAAGTGCGTGTAAGTGCGTATAAGTGTGTGTAAGTGGGTGTAAGTGCGTGTAAGTGCGCGTAAGTACGTGTAAGTACGTGTAAGTGCACGTAAGTGCGTGTAAGTGCGTGTAAGTGAGTGTAAGTGCGTGTAAGTGCGTGTAAGCACGTGTAAGTATGTGTAAGTGCGTGAAAGTGCATGTAAGTGTGTGTAGTGCGTGTAAGTACGTGTAAGTGTGTGTAAGTGCGTGTAAGTGAGTGTAAGTGCGTGTAAGTGCGTGTAAGCACGTGTAAGTATGTGTAAGTGCGTGAAAGTGCATGTAAGTGTGTGTAGTGCGTGTAAGTACGTGTAAGTGTGTGTAAGTGCGTGTAAGGACGTGTAAGTGTGTGAAAGTACGTGTAAGTGTGTGCAAGTGAGTGTAAGTGCGTGTAAGCACGTGTAAGTGCGTGTAAGTACGTGTAAGTTCGTGTAAGTGAATGTAAGTTCCTGTAAGTGCGTGTAAGTGCGTTTAAATGCATGTAAGTACGTGTAAGTGCGTGTAAGTATGTATAAGTGTGTGTAAGTGCGTATAAGTACGTGTAAGTGCGTGTAAGTACATGTATGTGCGTTTAAGTGCGTGTAAGCATGTGTAAGTACGTGTTAGTGCGTGTAGGTGCGTGTAAGGGCATGTAAGTGCATGTAAGTGCGTGTAAGCGTGGTTTAAGTTCGTGTAAGTGCGTGTAAGTGCGTGTAAGTGCGTATAAGTGCGTGTAAGTACGTGTGAGTGTGTGTTAGTGCAGTTTGAGTTCGTATAAGTGTGTGTAAGTGCGTGTAAGTGTGTGTATGTATGTGGAAGTGCGTGTAAGTGCGTGTAAGTACGTTTACGTATGTGTAAGTGCGTGTAAGTGTGTGTACGTTTGTGTAAGTGCATATAAGTGCATGTAAGTGCGTGTACGTATGTGTAAGTACGTGTAAGTACGTGTAAGTACGTGTAAGTACGTGTAAGTACGTGTAAGTACGTGTAAGTACGTGTAAGTACGTGTAAGTACGTGTAAGTACGTGTAAGTACGTGTAAGTACGTGTAAGTACGTGTAAGTACGTGTAAGTACGTGTAAGTACGTGTAAGTACGTGTAAGTACGTGTAAGTACGTGTAAGTACGTGTAAGTACGTGTAAGTACGTGTAAGTACGTGTAAGTACGTGTAAGTACGTGTAAGTACGTGTAAGTACGTGTAAGTACGTGTAAGTACGTGTAAGTACGTGTAAGTACGTGTAAGTACGTGTAAGTACGTGTAAGTACGTGTAAGTACGTGTAAGTACGTGTAAGTACGTGTAAGTACGTGTAAGTACGTGTAAGTACGTGTAAGTACGTGTAAGTACGTGTAAGTACGTGTAAGTACGTGTAAGTACGTGTAAGTACGTGTAAGTACGTGTAAGTACGTGTAAGTGCGTGTAAGTGCGTGTAAGTACGTTTACGTATGTGTAAGTGCGTGTAAGTGTGTGTACGTTTGTGTAAGTGCATATAAGTGCATGTAAGTGCGTGTACGTATGTGTAAGTACGTGTAAGTACGTGTAAGTGCATGTAAGTGTGTGTAAGTACGTATAAGTGCATGTAAGCATGTGTAAGTGCGTGTAAGTTCGTGCAAATGCATGAAAGTGCGTGTAAGTGCGTCTAAGCGCGTATAAGTGCGTGTAAGTGCAGTTTAAGTGGGTGTAACTTTGTGTAAGTTCGTGTAAGTGCGTGTAAGTGTGTGTAAGTGCGTGTAAGTGAGTGTAAGTGCGACTAAGTGCATGTAAGTGCGTGTAAGTGCATGTAAGTGCGTGGAACTGCGTATAAGCGTGTGCAAGTGCCTGTAAGTGCATGTTAGTATGTGTATGTGTGTGTAAGTGCGTGTAAATACGTGTAAGTGCGTATAAGTGTGTATTAGTGCGTGTAGGTATGTGTATGTGTGTGTAAGTACGTGTAAGTGTGTGTAAGTGCGTGTAAGTGTGTGTAAGTACGTGTAAGTGCGTGTAAGTGCATGTAAGTACATGTAAGTGCGTGTAAGTGCATGTAAGTACGTGTAAGTGCTTGTAAGTGCATGTCAGTGCATATAAGTGCGTTTAAATGCATGTTAGTGGGTGTAAGTGCGTGTAAGTGCGTGTAAGTACATGTAAGTGCGTGTAAGTGCATGTAAGTACGTGTAAGTGCTTGTAAGTGCATGTCAGTGCATATAAGTGCGTTTAAATGCATGTTAGTGGGTGTAAGTGCGTGTAAGTGCGTGTAAGTGTCTATAAGTATGTGTAAGTGTGTGTAAGGTGGTGTAAGAGCGTGTAAGAGTGTGTAAGTACGTGTGAGTGCGTGTAAGTACGTGTAAGTATGTATAAGTGCATGTAAGTTTGAGTAAGTTTGTGCAAGTACGTGTAAGTGCGTGTAAGTGCGTATAAGTACATGCAAGTACGTGTAAGTACGAGTAAGTGTAAGAAAGGGTGTGTAAGTATGTGTAAGTGTGTGTAAGTGCGTGTAAGTGCGTGTAATTGTGTGTACATGTGTATAAGTGCGTGTTAGTACGTGTATGTGCCTGTAAGTACATGTAAGTTCGTGTAAGTGTGTGTAAGTGCGTGTAAGTGCGTGTAAGTGCGTGTAAGTGTGTGTAAGTGCATGGAAGTGCGTGTAAGTTTAAGTATGTGTAAGCATGTGTAAGTACGTGTAAGTGCGTGTAAGTGTGTGTTAGTGCGTATAAGTGCGTGTAAGTGCGTGTAAGTACGTGTAAACTCGTGTAAGTGAATGTAAGTTTGTATAAGTACGTGAAAGTTAATGTGTAAGTGCGTGTAAGTGCGTGTAAGTGTGCGTAAGTGCGTGTAGGTACATGTAAGTGTGTGTAAGTACGTATAAGTGTGTGTAAGTGCATGTAAGTGCGTGTAAGTGCATGTAAGTGCGTGTAAGCACGGTCTAAGTTCGTGTAAGTGAGTGTAAGTGTATGTAAGTTCGTGTAGGTTCATGTAAGTTTGTGTGAGTATGTGTAAGTGTGTGTAAGTGCATGAAAGTATGTGTAAGTGCGTGTAAGTGCGTGTAAGTGTGCGTAAGTGCGTGTAGGTACATGTAAGTGTGTGTAAGTACGTATAAGTGTGTGTAAGTGCATGTAAGTGCGTGTAAGTGCATGTAAGTGCGTGTAAGCACGGTCTAAGTTCGTGTAAGTGAGTGTAAGTGTATGTAAGTTCGTGTAGGTTCATGTAAGTTTGTGTGAGTATGTGTAAGTGTGTGTAAGTGCATGAAAGTATGTGTAAGTGCGTGTAAGTGCGTGTAAGTGTGCGTAAGTGCGTGTAGGTACATGTAAGTGTGTGTAAGTACGTATAAGTGTGTGTAAGTGCATGTAAGTGCGTGTAAGTGCATGTAAGTGCGTGTAAGCACGGTCTAAGTTCGTGTAAGTGAGTGTAAGTGTATGTAAGTTCGTGTAGGTTCATGTAAGTTTGTGTGAGTATGTGTAAGTGTGTGTAAGTGCATGAAAGTATGTGTAAGTGCGTGTAAGTGCGTGTAAGTGTGCGTAAGTGCGTGTAGGTACATGTAAGTGTGTGTAAGTACGTATAAGTGTGTGTAAGTGCATGTAAGTGCGTGTAAGTGTAAGTATGTGTAAGTATGTGTAAGTACGTGTAAGTGCGTGTAAGTGTGTGTTAGTGCGTATAAGTGCGTGTAAGTGCGTGTAAGTACGTGTAAACTCGTGTAAGTGAATGTAAGTTTGTATAAGTACGTGAAAGTTAACGTGTAAGTGCGTGTAAGTGCGTGTAAGTGTGTGTAAGTGCGTGTAAGTACATGTAAGTGTGTGTAAGTAGGTATAAGTGTGTGTAAGTGCATGTAAGTGCGTGTAAGTGCGTGTAAGTGCATGTGAGTGTGTGTAAGTGTGTGTAAGTGCGTGTTAGTACGTATAATTGCGTATAAGAGCGTGTAAGTGCATGTAAGTGCGTGTAAGCACGGTCTAAGTTCGTGTAAGTGAGTGTAAGTGTATGTAAGTTCGTGTAGGTTCATGTAAGTGCGTGTGAGTGTGTGTAAGTGCGTATAAGTGCGTGTAAGTGCGTGTAAGTGCATGTGAGTGTGTGTAAGTGTGTGTAAGTGCGTGTTAGTACGTATAATTGCGTATAAGAGCGTGTAAGTGCATGTAAGTGCGTGTAAGCACGGTCTAAGTTCGTGTAAGTGAGTGTAAGTGTATGTAAGTTCGTGTAGGTTCATGTAAGTTTGTGTGAGTATGTGTAAGTGTGTGTAAGTGCATGAAAGTATATGTAAGTGCGTGTAAGTGCGTGTAAGTGCGTTTAAGTATGTGTAAGTGCGTGTAAGTACGCGTAAGTTTGTGTAAGTACGTATAAGTGCATGTATGTTCGTGTGGTATGTGTAAGTACGTGTAAGTACGTGTAAGTGCAAGTAAGTGCGTGTAAGTATGTGTAAGTGCATGTAAGCACGTGTAAGTGTGTGTAAGTTCGTGTAAGTGCGTATAAGTGCGTGTAAGTGCGTGTAAGTGCATGTAAGTGCGTCTAAGTGCGTGTAAGTGCGTGTAAGTGCAGTTTAAGTGGGTGTTATGTTGTGTAAGTTTGTGTAAGTGCGTATAAGTGCGTGTACGTGCATGTAAGTGAGTGTAAGTGCGACTAAGTGCGTGCAAGTACGTGTAAGTGCGTGTAAGTGCGTATAAGTGGGTGCAAGTGCGTGTAAGTGCGTGTTAGTGTGTGTATGTGTGTGTAAGTGCGTGTAAGTATGTGTAAGTGCGTGTAAGTGCTTGTAAGTACATGTAGGTGTGTGTAGGTACGTGTAAGTGCGTGTAAGTGCATGTAAGTGCGTGTACGTGTGTGGAAGTGCGTATAAGTGCATGTAAGTATGTATAAGTGCGTCTAAGTGCGTGTAAGTGCATGTAAGTGCGTGTAAGTGCCTGTAAGTGCGTGTCCATACGTGTAAGTGTGTGTATGTGCGTGTAAGTGCATGTTAGTATGTGTAAGTATGTGTAGAAGCGAGTAAGTACGTGTGAGTGTGTGTAAGAGCATGTAAGTGCGTGTAACTGTATGTAAGTGCGTGTAAGTATGTGTAAGTGTGTATAAGTGTGCGTAAGTGCATGTAAGTACGTGTAAGTGCGTGTAAGTGCGTGTAAGCGTATATAAGTGTGTGTAAGTGCATGTAAGTGTGTATAAGTGTGTGTAAGTATGTGTGAGTACGTGTGAGTGCGTGTAAGTATGTATAGGTGCGTGTAAGTACGTGTTAGTGTCTATACGTACGTGTCAGTGCATGTAAGTGCGTGTAAGTGTGTGTAAGTACGTGTAAGTTTGTGTAAGTGCGTATAATTGCGTGTACGTACGTGTAAGTGTGTGTATGTGCGTATAAGTATGTAGAGGTGCATTTAAGGTCGTGTAAGAGCGTGTAAGAGTGTATAAGTGCGTATAAGTGCGTGTAAGTGCGTGTAAGTGCGTGTAAGTGCGTGTAAGTACGTGTAAGTGCGTATAAGTGTGTGTAAGTATGTGTAAGTGCGTGTAAGTACGTGTAAGTACGTGTAAGTATGTGTAAGTATGTGTAAGTTTGTGTAAGTTCCTGTAAGTGCGTGTAAGTGTGTGTAAGTGCGTGTAAGTGCATGTAAGTGCGTGTAAGTGTGTGTAAGTGCGTGTAGGTGCGTGTAAGTGCGTGTAAGTGTGTGTAAGTACGTGTAAGTGCGTGTAAGTACGTATAAGTGCGTGTAAGTCGGTCAAGTGCGTGTAAGTACGTGTAAGTGCCTGTAAGTGTGTGTATGTGCGTGTAAGTTCGTGTAAACACGTGTAAGTTTGTGTAAGTGAATGTAAGTGCGTGTAAGTGTGTGTAAGTGCGTGTAGGTGCGTGTAAGTGCGTGTAAGTGTGTGTAAGTACGTGTAAGTGCGTGTAAGTACGTGTAAGTACGTGTAAGTATGTGTAAGTATGTGTAAGTTTGTGTAAGTTCCTGTAAGTGCGTGTAAGTGTGTGTAAGTGCGTGTAAGTGCATGTAAGTGCGTGTAAGTGTGTGTAAGTGCGTGTAAGTGCGTGTAAGTGCGTGTAAATATGTATAAGTACGTGTAAGTACGTGTAAGTGCGTGTAAGTACGTATAAGTGCGTGTAAGTCGGTCAAGTGCGTGTAAGTACGTGTAAGTGCCTGTAAGTGTGTGTAAGTGCGTGTAAGTTCGTGTAAACACGTGTAAGTTTGTGTAAGTGAATGTAAGTTCGTGTAAGTGGGTGTAAGTGCGTGTAAGTGCGTGTAAGTGTGTGTAAGTGTGTGTAAGTGCGTGTAAGTTCATGTAAGTGTATGTAAGTACGAGTATGGGTGTAAGTGTGTGTAAGTGTGTGTAAGTGCGTGTAAGTACGTGTTAGTTTGTGTAAGGGAATGTAAGTTTGTGTAAGTGTGTTTAAGTGTGTGTAACTGCGTATAAGTGCATGGAAGTACGTGTAAGTGCGTGTAAGTACGTGTAAGTCTGTGTAAGTGTGTGTAAGTGCGTGTAAGTACATGTAAGTTCGTGCAAGTGTGTGTAAGTGCATGTAAGTGTGTGTACGTACGTGTAAGTGCGTGTAAGTGCGTGTTAGTGCGCGTGAGTGCCTGTAAGAGCGTGTAAGTGCATGTAAGTGCGTGTAAATGTAGTTCAAGTTCGTGTTAGTGTATGTAAGTGCGTTTAAGTGCGTGTAAGTATGTGTAAGTGCGTGTAAGTGCGTATACATGCGTGTAAGTGCAGTTTAAGTGGGTGTTATTTTGTGTAAGTTTGTGTAAGTGCATGTAAGTGCGTGTAAGTGCATGTAAGTGCGTGTAAGTATGTGTAAGTGCGTGTAAGTACATGTAAGTGTGTGTTAGTGCGTATAAGTGCGTGTAAGTGTGTGCAAGTGCGTGTAAGAGTGTGTTTTAGTGCATATAAGTGTGTGTAAGTGCGTGTAAGTGCGTGTAAGTGCGTTTAAGTGTGTGTAAGTGTGTGTGGGTGTGTGTAGGTGTGTGTGAGTATGTGTAAGTGTGTGTAAGTGTGTATAAGTGTGTATACATGCATCTAAGTACGTGTAAGTGCATGTAAGTGCGTGTAAGTATGTGTAAGTCCGTGTAAGTGCGTATACGTGCGTGTAAGTATGTGTAAGTGCGTCTAAGTACGTGTTAGTGTGTGTGAGTGCGTGTAAGAGCGTGTAAGTGCATGTAAGTGCGTGTAAGTGCGGTTGAAGTTCGTGTAAGTGAGTGTAAGTGCGTGTAAGTACGTGTAAAGTCGTGTAAGTGCGTGTAAGTGTGTGTAAGGTCTAAAAGTGCGTGTAAGTGCGTATAAGTGCATGTACGTACGTGTAATTGCGTGTAAGTGTAGTTTAAGTTCGTTTAAGTGCGTGTAAGTACGTGTAAGTATGTATGAGTACGTGTAAGTATGTGTAAATGTGTGTAAGTGCGTGTAAGTGCATGTAAGTGCGTGTAAGTTCGTATAAGTGCGTGTAAGTGCGTGTAAGTGTGTGTAAGTGCATGTAAGTGCGTCTAAGTGTGTGTAGGTGTGTGTAAGTGTAGTTTAAGTGGGTGTTTTTTTGTGTAAGTTCGTGTAAGTGCGTGTAAGTGCGTGTAAGTGCATGTAAGTGAGTGTAAGTGCGACTAAGTGCGTATAAGTACATGTAAGTGCGTGTAAGTACGTATAAGTACGTACGCGTGCATGTAAGTGTGTGTTAGTGTGTGCATGTGTATGTAAGTGTGTGTAAGTGTGTGTAAGTGTGTGTAAGTGCGTGTAAGTTCATGAAGGTACATGTTGGTGCGTGTAAGTGTGTGTAAGTATGTATAAGTGCATGTAAGTGCGTATAAGTGTGTATAAGTATGTATAAGTACATATAAGTACGTGTAATTGTGTCTAAGTGTGTGTAAGTACGTGTAAGTGCGTGTAAGTGCGTGTAAGTGCGTATAAGTGTGGTTTAAGTATGTGTAAGTTCGTATAATTGCGTGTAATTGCGTACAAGTGTGTGTAAGTGTGTGCAAGTGTGTGTAAGTTCGTGTATGTGTGTGTAAGTGTGTGTAAGTGCATGTAAGTGCGTGTTAGTACGTGTAAGTGTATGTAGAAGTGTGTAAGTGCGTGGAAGTGCGTGTAAGAGCATGTAAGTACGTGTAACTGCATGTAAGTACATGTAAGTGCGTGTAAGTGCTTATAAGTGCGTGTAAGTGCCTGTAAGTGTGTGTAAGTGCGTATAAGTGCGTGTAAGTGCATGTAACTACGTGTAAGTATGTGTAAGTGCGTGTAAGTACGTGTAAGTCTGTGTAAGTGTGTGTAAGTGCGTATAAGTGCGTGTAAGTACCTATAAGTGCATGTAAGTGCGTCTAAGTGTGTGTAGGTGTGTGTAAGTGTAGTTTAAGTGGGTGTTTTTTTGTGTAAGTTCGTGTAAGTGTGTGTAAGTACGTGTAAGTGCGTGTAAGTACGTGTAAGTCTGTGTAAGTGTGTGTAAGTGCGTATAAGTGCGTGTAAGTACCTATAAGTGCATGTAAGTGCGTCTAAGTGTGTGTAGGTGTGTGTAAGTGTAGTTTAAGTGGGTGTTTTTTTGTGTAAGTTCGTGTAAGTGTGTGTAAGTACGTGTAAGTGCGTGTAAGTACGTGTAAGTCTGTGTAAGTGTGTGTAAGTGCGTATAAGTGCGTGTAAGTACCTATAAGTGCATGTAAGTGCGTCTAAGTGTGTGTAGGTGTGTGTAAGTGTGTGTAAGTGCGTGTAAGTGCATGTAAGTACATGTAAGTGCGTGTAAGTGCTTATAAGTGCGTGTAAGTGCCTGTAAGTGTGTGTAAGTGCGTATAAGTGCGTGTAAGTGCATGTAACTACGTGTAAGTATGTGTAAGTTTGTGTAAGTGAATGTAAGTTTGTGTAAGTACGTGTAAGTGTGTATACGTGCGTGTAAGTGCGTGTAAGTGCGTGTAAGGGTGTTCAAGTGCGTGTAAGTGCGAGTATGGGTGTAAGTGTCTGTAATTGTGTGTAAGTGCGTGTAAGTACGTGTTAGTTTGTGTAAGTGAATGTAAGTTCGTGTAAGTGCGTGTCTGTGTGTGTAATTGCGTATAAGTGCGTGTAAGTATGTGTAAGTGCGTGTAAGTGTGTATAAGTGTGTATAAGTTCATGTAAGTGCGTGTAAGTGCATGTATGTACGTGTAAGTGTGTATAAGTACATGTAAGTGTGTGTAAGTGTGTGTAAGTGCGTGTAAGTGCGTGTTAGTGCGTATGAGTGCGTGTAAGAGCGTGTAATTGCATGTAAGTGTGTGTAAGTGTAGTTTAAGTTCCTGTAAGTGCGTGTAAGTGTGTATAAGTGCAGTTTAAGTTTGTATAAGTGTAGGTAAGTACGTGTAAGTGTGTGTAAGTATGTGTAAGTGTGTATACGTGCGTATAAGTACGTGTAAGTACAGTTTAAGTGGGTGTAATCTTGTGTAAGTTTGTGTAAGTGCGTGTAAGTGCGTGTAAGTGCGTGTAAGCACGTGTAAGTGTGTGTAAGTACATATAAGTGCGTGTAAGTATGTGCAAGTGTGTGTAAGAGTGTGTTTTAGTGCATGTAAGTGCGTATAAGTACGTGTAAGTACGTGTAATTATGTGTAAGTACGTGTAGGTATGTGTAGGTGTGTGTAAGTGCGTGTAAGTACGTGTAAGTGTATGTAAGTGCGTATATATGTGTCTAAGTACGTGTAAGTGCGTGTAAACACGTGTAAGTATGTGTAAGTGCGTGTAAGTGCGTATGAGTACATTTAAGTATGTGTAAGTGCATCTAAGTGCGTGTTAGTGCGCGTGAGTGCGTGTAAGAGCATGTAAGTGCGTGTAAGTGCGTGTAAGTATGTGTAAATGCGTGTAAGTGTGTGTAAGTACGTGCAAGTGCGTGTAAGTGCGTGTAGGTTTGTGTCCGTGTGTGTAAGTGCATGTAATTGCATGTAAGTACGTGTAAGTACATGAAAGTATGTGTAAGTGCAAGTAAGTGCATGTAAGTACGTGTAAGTACGTGTAAGTACGTGTAAGTTCATGTAAGTGCGTGTAAGTGCGTGTAAGTGCGTGTAAGTACGTGTAAGTACATGAAAGTATGTGTAAGTGCAAGTAAGTGCATGTAAGTACGTGTAAGTACGTGTAAGTACGTGTAAGTGCATGTAAGTGCGTGTAAGTGCGTATAAGTCCGTGTAAGTGTGTGTAAGTACGTGTAAGTGCGTGTAAGTGCGTATAAGTACGTGTAAGTATGTGTAAGTGCATGTAATTGCATGTAAGTACGTGTAAGTACATGAAAGTATGTGTAAGTGCAAGTAAGTGCATGTAAGTACGTGTAAGTACGTGTAAGTACGTGTAAGTGCATGTAAGTGCGTGTAAGTGCGTGTAAGTGCGTGTAAGTACGTGTAAGTACATGAAAGTATGTGTAAGTGCAAGTAAGTGCATGTAAGTACGTGTAAGTACGTGTAAGTACGTGTAAGTTCATGTAAGTGCGTGTAAGTGCGTGTAAGTGCGTGTAAGTATGTGTAAGTGTGTAAGTGCGTTTAAGTGCGGTTTAAGTTTGTGTAAGTGCGTGTAAGTGCATGTAACTGCGTATAAGTGCGTATAAGTGCGTGTAAGTATGTTTAAGTGCTTGTCACTGCGTGTGAGTGCAGTTAAGTGGATGTAATTTTGTGTAAATTTGTGTAAGTGTGTGTAAGTGCGTATAAGTGTGTGTAAGTATGTGTAAGTGCGTGTAAGTGCGTGTAAGTGCATGTAAGTGCATGTAAGTGCGTATAAGTACGTGTAAGTGTGTGTAAGTACGTGTAAGTGCGTGTAAGTACGTATAAGTACGTGTTAGTGTAAATAAGTGCATGTAAGTGCGTGCAAGTGCGTGTAAGTTTGGTTTACGTACGTGTAAGTTTGTATACGTGTGTGTAAGTGTGTAAGTTTGTGTAAGTGCGAGTAAGTACGTATAAGTGCGTGTAAGTACGTATAAGTGCATGTAAGTGCGTGTAAGTGCGTGTAAGTGCATGTTAGTGCGTGTGTGTGTATGTGTGCGTAAGTACGTGTAACTGCATGTAAGTGTGTGTAAGTGCGTGTAAGTACCTGTAAGTGCGTGGAAGTGCGTGTATGTGTGTGTAAGTGCATGTAAGTACGTGTAAGTACGCATAAGTGTGTATTAGTTCGTGTAGGTAGGTGTAGGTGTGTGTAAGTGCGTATAAGTGTGTGTAAGTACGTGTAAGTGTGTGTAAGTGTGTGTAAGTGCGTGTAAGTGCATGTAAGTGCGTGTAAGTGTGGTTTAAGTGCGTGTAAGTTCGTGTAAGTGTGTGTAAGTGCGTACAAGTGTGTGTAAGTGCATGTAAGTGTGTGTAAGTGCGTATAAGTGCGTGTAAATGCGTGTATTTGCGTGTAAGTACGTGTTAATGCATCTAAGTGTGTGTAAAAGTGTGTAAGTGTGTGTAAGTGCGTGTAAGTGTGTGTAAGTGTGTGTAAGTGTGTGTAAGTGTGTGTAAGTGCGTGTAAGTGCGTGTGAGTGCGTGTGAGTGTGCGACAGTATGTGTAAGTGCGTTTAAGGTGGTGTAAGAGCGTGTAAGAGTATGGAAGTCTGTGTAACTGCATGTACGTGTGTATAAGTGCATATAAGTTTATGTAAGTGTGTGTAAGTTCATGTAAGTGCATGTAAGTACGAGTAAGTGTGTGTAAGTACGTGTAAGTGCGTGTAAGTGCGTGTCAGTGCATGTAAGTGCATTTAAATCCATGTAAGTGCGTGTAAGTGCATGTAAGTGGATGTAAGTGTGTATAAGTATGTGTAAGTGTGTGTAAGGTGGTATAAGAGCGTATAAGAGTGTGTAAGTGCGTGTAAGTGTGTGTAAGTAATGTATAAGTATGTGTAAGTGCATGTGAGTGTATGTAAGTTCGTGTTAGTACGTGTAAGTGCGTGTAAGTGCGTAAAAGTGCATGCAAGTACGTGTAAGTACGTGTAAGTGTAAGAAAGGGCGTGAAAGTATGTGTAAGTGGGTGTAAGTGCGTGTAAGTGCGTGTAACTGTGTGTACGTGTGTGTAAGTGCGTGTAAGTGCGTGAAAGTGCGTGTAAGTGTGTGTAAGTGCATGGAAGTGCGTATAAGTTTAAGTAAGTGTAAGTACGTGTAAGCACGTGTAAGTGCGTGTAAGTGTGTGTTAGTGCGTATAAGTGCGTGTAAGTACGTGTAAGTGTGTGTAAGTGCCTGTAAATACGTATAAACTCGTGTAAGTGAATGTAAGTTTGTGTAAGTGTGTGTAAGTACGTGTAAGTGCGTGTAAGTGCGTGTAAGTGCGTGTAAGTGCGTGTAAGTGCGTGTAACTGTGTGTAAGTAGGTATAAGTGTGTGTAAGTGCATGTAAGTGCGTATAAGTGCATGTAAGTGCGTGTAAGTGCGTGTAAGTGCGTGTAAGTACGTGTTAGTACGTATAAAATCGTATAAATGCGTATAAGAGCGTATAAGTGCATGTAAGTGCGTGTAAGCACCGTCTGAGTTTGTGTAAGTGAGTGTAAGTGTATGTAAGTTCCTGTAAGTTCATGTAAGTGCGTGTACGTGCGTGTAAGTGCATGTAAGCGCGTGTAAGTGCGTGTAAGTCCGTGTAAGTACGTCTAAGTACAGTTTAAGTTTGTGTGAGTACGTGTAAGTGTGTGTAAGTGCATTTAAGTATGTGTAAGTACGTGTAAGTGCGTGTAAGTTTGTGTAAGTATGTATCAGTGCGTGTAAGTGCGTGTAGTATGTGTAAGTACATGTAAGTACGTGTAAGTACAAGTAAGTACATGTAAGTACGTGTAAGTGCATGTAAGCACGTGTAAGTGCGTGTAAGTTTGTGTAAGTGCGTGTAAGTGCATGTAAGTGCGTGTAAGTGCATGTAAGTGCGTCTAAGTGCGTGTAAGTACGTGTAAGTGTAGTTTAAGTGGGTGTTTTTTTGTGTAAGTTTGTGTAAGTGTGTATAAGTGCATGTAAGTGCATGTAAGTGAGTGTAAGTGAGACTAAGTGCGTGTAAGTATGTGTAAGTGTGTGTAAGTACGTATAAGTGCGTGCAAGTACGTGTAAGTGCGTGTTAGTGTGTGCATGTGTGTGTAAGTGCGTGTAAGTCCGTGTGAGTGCGTGTAAGTGCGTGTAAGTGCATGTAGGTACGTGTAGGTACGTGTAAGTGCGTGTAAGTGCGTGTTAGTGTGTGTAAGTGCGTGTAAGTGTGTATAAGTGCGTATAAGTGCATGTAAGTATGTGTAAGTGTGTCTAAGTGCGTGTAAGTGCATGTAAGTGCATGTAAGTGCCTGCACGTGCGTATAAATGTGGTTTAAGTACGTGTAAGTTCGTATAATTGCGTGTAAGTGCATACAAGTGTGTGTAAGTATGTGTAAGTGCGTGTAAGTGCGTGTAAGTGCATGTAAGTGCGTGTAAGTGCGTGTAAGTGCGTGTGTGTATGTGTAAGTGTGTGTAAGTGCGTGTAAGTGTGTGTAAGTGCGTGTAAGTGCGTGTGTGTACGTGTAAGTACGTGTAAGTGCGTGTAAGAGCATGTAAGTGCGTGTAACTGTATGTAAGTGCGTGTAAGTGTGTGTAAGTGTGTATAAGTACGTGTAAGTGCATGTAAGTATGTGTAAGTGTGTGTAACTACGTGTAAGTGTGTGTAAGTATGTGTAAGTGCGTATAAGTGCGTATAAGTGCGTGTATGTATGTGTGAGTACGTGTGAGTGCGTGTAAGTATATGTAAGTGCGTGTAAGTACGTGTAAGTGTGTATACGTACGTGTTAGTGCATGTAAGTGCGTGGAAGTGTGTGTAAGTACGTGTAAGTTTGTGTAAGTGCGTATAAATACGTGTACGTACATCTATGTGTGTGTGAGTACGTATAAGTACATGGGAGTGCGTGTAAGGTCGTGTAAGAGCGTGTAAGAGCGTATAAGTGCATATAAGTGCGTATAAGTGCGTGTAAGTACGTGTAAGTGCGTGTAAGTGTGTGTAAGTACGTGTAAGTGCGTGTAAGTACGT